>JAOYSI010059136.1:1714-24202 GCA_025775065.1 Hiodon alosoides
CTGTTTTTGTAGGCTCACTCTGCCCGTTTTTGTAGGCTCACTCTGCCTGTTTTTGTAGTCTCACTCTGCCTGTTTTTTTAGTCTTGTGTTTTCTGATCTATTGCACTAAGAGTTCTATAAACTAAAAGTGGAAAGTATGTATGAATCTAACTATGTGAGGACTCAAAAAAGTGAGATTTGTATCTCTGTAACGGCTCACCTATTTTGTATTTCTTTACTTTTCCACTAATCTTCTTATTCAAGCTCTTTGCCCTGTCTGCTAATTTAGATCTCTGTTATTTAACACTGCGCTCGGGTCCTTCCTTCCTCTGAATCTTGAACTTATAACAGGATGTTAAGTGTGGGAGGAAATTCTGTTGAGATGAGGTTATGCCTTTTTTCACATAATCTAATGCAGAAAATACAGTATCGAAAACCATTTATGTATATATATATACATTTATAGATATACAGTACTCTGCAAACGTCTTAGGCACCATAGCTTTTAAAAAGTAAATTTAGTCTTTGATATTTATGTTCTGTCTTTTGTGTACTTTTAGTGTGTAAGTAGAAAAAAACAAATTTTAGATTTCCAGACACTCTTTTTCCGAAAGAAGACCAGACCAAAGAGTTTTGCCACAGATGGTTTTGCCCCATATGGCCCAGATCTGAACATCAATGAGGCAGTCTGGGATTACCTTGACAGACAGAAGCAAGCGAAACAAAGTCTTTAGAAGAACTGTAGAAAGTTCTCCAAGATGGTCTCCAAGATCTACCTCCCGAATGTCTTATAAAACTGCACGACAGTTTACCTAATATTTAAGGCAAAGGATGGTCACACCAAAAATTTTATTAATGTTTTTGTTGTTTTTCTGTTGTAAATTGTTATTACTGTTTACTGGCCTTTGTAGTTTTTTATTTTATGTTTAGAAACTTTTCATTTCATAATTTTTGAAAGCAACTTCAATTTTCAGAATTGTTTTACATGGGTCTAAGACTGTTTATTTGTGTCCCTGGCCTTTGATGTATTTAATTCAAATTAATTGTGCAAGGGAATAATCTGTTATGATTATTACTATTATGAATTAAAGAAACAATATAAAGGAAAGTGTATATTTTAATTGCGGAAAATGGCAAGGAGGTTTTCTCTTCTGAGCATTAATGCAATGCTATAAATTGATATAATTGTATGCAAATAAAACAACATAACCATAGATAAGTTCAGAACATTCGATTAGACTATTGGGCTTTTTGCTAAAAACGTATTTGACTGCAGTCAACAGTGGAAGGCTCACATTCAATGTTTCAATCCAAATGTACTACACTTCCCAAATCTGTTGACATCTGTTGAGGAGGGAGTATTTAGCATGTGTGTCATGAAGAAGACTGACATTAGTGAAGGTAGTCTTCTTTACATTGTGTATTTGGAATTAATTCACATCAAGCAAACGGATGCGCTAAAAAGCATTTAATATTTCAAGAACAATTACAGTATTCTTCTTATTAAAACAAGTTATTTTGTTGATAACAGAAAAAGAACAGATACTGTATAAAAGAGCTTGCTCCCAATATTCATCATCCTAGTAATGTGAACCCGGATAACAAAAATGTGGTCCGCACCCAGCACCCGCATAACCTGACTTTGGAAAAATCACTCCTATAACTACAATCCGTTTGGGATCCCATACACAATCCTCTTCCAGGCCACTCTTAACCATGCCACAGTTTGGAGGACACCAGGCTGTGTCATAGCCATTGTCATGCCAGGTTTTCTGTAGTGGATGTCCTTGTCTATCAATTTTCTTAACCTTTCCAACAAGCACCTTTACTTTCAGCACGACTCGCTGGTTTTCTGGCAGATCCAAGGGATACCTGCTGGCCTTCTGAAGGTCACGACTAAGATAGACACCCCTTCCCAGCATTCCATCACAGGATTGCCTGAATCCATTAACTTGGATTGCTTGCGCTGCCCTTAACGTTGTGCCATGGTACATGATATAGGTTTTATTATTTCTGGGCTCTGTGTAGCTCTGCAGACATGGATCGTCAGTAGGCAAGAAATCATCCTCTGCCCACATGTTCCAATGATTTCTGTGGTGAAGAGAAAAGAGAAAATTCAGCCAATTTTCACAGAGGTTTATGCAGGCTTTATATTTAATACATTTCTTAATAATTTATGGCAACCATATAACCAATTTAACTTTATTGTAAAGAAGCATCTGGTCTTGATAACCTTTCCCCCTCCCTGTAGGCTTGTGCACAAATTCGAAACTGTGGACAACTTTGCTCCATATGATTCTTTCCTGTCTGCCTTCGTTTGTCCTCACACAATGACCAGCAAAGCTTTCGTTTTTAACCAGTCTTTTTTTTTTCAAGTCGCAGACGTGTAACTGTCTTCCTCATTAAAAGTGTACACGTTTTCAAAATTCAGCTGTGTTAAACAAAACTTTAAATATTTTATTTAATTTACACATTATAAATGAAACATTTCCACAGTGTTTAAAGTGTTAATGGATCTTTCAACGAACAACATGAGAAATATGAAGTTTCACTCTAACTCACACTCAATGAATTAATGAAGAAATTAAAAACTCACCGTATTTTGCTTTGGTGTATCAAAAAATTTAAATAAAATATTTGAGAGATTTTTAACCAGCAACTGACAAGCCGGATATCAAATGTAAATGTACCATTTCCTACTGGCTTCCTTTTAAACCATCAAGAGACACACCCCTTGACATAGGACAGGAGTTTCTTATTTCGACATATCTTCCAGACCTGTATACTGAAAAATAACCTTTTTTTTTGCACTGACTATTTCTAAAATAAAATTAGCTGATTCTGGAGAGGTATTTTTAAGTGGGTAACAAACATTCACAAAATTAAAAGGTTATTAAAAACTATTATTTTATTATCTTTTTTCACGAACACTTTTATAGAAGTACTTATTGTTATGAAATAAACACAGAGTTGGTGATAAATCTTAATAAACAGAATTGGTGATCAATCTTTCTTAAAATATGACTGAACTTTAAGGTCATTATAGCCAGTTATAAACATTTTTAAGCAGGTAAAACAACTTTATTTACTCACTTAGCAACAGACATTAGGTTTAACTATTATTTTTCCAACATTTGGTATCATTTCGGCACTACGCTGAACATGGACCAGAGAAAGCAAAAGAGAGAGAGTTGTCTGAGGAAATCAGAAAGAAAATAATATACAAGCATGGCAAAGGTAAAGGATACAAGACCATCTCCAAGCAGCTAGATGTTCCTGTGACAACAGTTGGGGTTTATATATATATGAAATATCATTAATAAGTTTAAGGTCCATGGAACTTTGGCCGACCACCCTGGGTGCGGCCGCAAGAGGAAAATCGACCCCAGATTGAACAGACGGATAGTTCGAATGGCAGGTAAAGAACCCAGGATAACTTCCAAAGAGATTCAAGGTGAAGGTACATCAGTTTCTGATCGCACCATCTGTAGCTTTTTGAGCAAAAGTGGCTTCCATGGAAGAAGACCCAGAAGGACTCCACTTTGGAAAGAAAAACATAAAAAAGCCAGACAGGAATTGGCTAAAATGCATATTGACAAGCCACAATCCTTCTGTGAGAATGTCTTTTGGATAGATGAGTCAAAAATGGAGCTTTTTGGCGAGTCACATCAGCTCTATGTTCGCAGTTGAAAACGTGAAGCTTGAAGAAAAGAACACAATACCTACAGTGAAACATGGAGGAGGCTTGGTTATGTTTTGGGGCTGCTTTGCTGCGCCTGGCACAGGGTGCCTTGAATCTGTGCAGGGCACAATTAAATCTCAAGACTCAAGGCATTCTGGAGCAAAATGTACTGCCCAGTGTCAGAAAGCTCTGTCTCATTCGCAGGTCATGGGTCCTCAAAAAGGAAAATGACCCAAAACACACAGCTAAAAGCACCCAAGAATGGAAAAGAACAAAACATTGGAATGTTCTGAAGTGGCCTTCTATGAGTCCTGATCTGAATCCTATCAAACATCAATGGAAAGAGCTGAAACTTCCAGTCTGGTGAAGGCACCCATCAAACCTGAGACGGCTAGAGCAGTTTGCTCAGGAAGAGTGGGCCTACCCGTTAACAGATGCAGAAGGCTCATTGAGAGCTACAGAAAACGTTTGATTGCAGTGATTGCATCTAAAGGATGTGCAACAAAATATTAGGATGAGGGGTCCATCATTTTTGTCTATGCCATTTACATTTGTTTTATTTACTATATTATGTTGGAAAATCAAAAGTAAAGTCTGATTTCTATTAAATATTGAATAAACAATGGTGGATGCCAATTACTTATGTCAGTTTCAAGTTATTTCAGAGGAAATTGTGCATTCTTCATTTTTTTGTGGAGGGGTACAAACAAATTTTGCCACGTCTGTGTGTATATATACACAGCTATAGAGAGCTTTCGTTTTCCTGTAAATGCCCTCCTTGGCTGTTGTGGCAGTATGACTTCCTCATATTTTCTTGAACACACCCTACAGGCATGATTTCCCTTCAATGAAAATGTAGTGTGTGGGAGAAATTTTAATCAGTAGAAGAGTTAATAGGTAAGAGGTAATAAAATCATTTTTCATATTCTGTGTGAGGAAAAAGTGTGACCTTATAATGTGTAAGATTGGTGTGCACAGAAGCATGCAGCTGAGTCAGGAGTGGAACAGAACTGAATGTGCTGGATGAGGCAGCCTCTGATCTGACCATGAGAAGTTGCTTAACTGATAAGGAAGATCTGTTGGAGGGAGAGGGGTGCTTCTAACACACATACACCATTGTTATTCCTTTTGGGTTGTGCTGAGGGGCTCAAAAGTTACAGGAGTCTGATCTAGCTCACACTGTTTTTTTTTCTTTTAGACCCACCCTGTGAGGTGGAAAATTACTTTTGCATTGTTTGAACTGTATAAAAAAAAGAGGGTTTTGTCAATGTAACTAGGGAAGAGTGGTGGGTAAGACTGTTTTCCTCATTTGCAAATGTAATAAACACGAGTGCTTGAATCCACACCTGATTGTTGCAGTGGTTCTGTTCTGGGAATAGACGGGTCCGGGACCCACAAAAGCTCATCTGTGAGGACGTGGTGTCTCAAGAGTTATTTTTCCGTGCCAGACACGCCCATGAACATGAAACAAACGGAAATCATGACATAGGATACTATAATTTTAAAACACATTTTTATTGAGGGAGAAAACATATTGAGTATTTTAATGTATATTAAATAGATTTAGAAATAATATGTAACTCAAATTTAAATTATTCCCAAATAGAATTATCTGGCTTGCTAATTAAATGTTACCATACTACAAATCCTGACGAAAGAAATCACCTAATTCTGCTCACTCTTTATTTATTCCATATAAATATCTTGTGGGATTTAGTTTTTAAGGTTGTGTTGCAGTTAACAATTAAACAAGCAACGGCTAGTCCGGACAAAGGGTCAATTGCAACAAACATTGTGGGGATCGGGAGTAAACTGGGTTTATTACCGTGATAGCTAAACACTTTTAACATGGGATTAAACCCATTTGATCTCATTCCAGTAAACTAAATGGAATTAAAACCATCACAAATTGCATTCGTTGTACTTAAGTTTATTCCCCTGAGCCTAGTTAGATATTAGGGTGTTCCATAATGCCTGAACAGTTTGACTATGTCCATGATTGAGAAAGACCTTGAAACTTTCGTTATTCACACACAAAGAGCAGTGGAGAGGCCAGGGAGTTAGCCATAATTAATAGAGAAAGTACCTATTAAATTGGGGGGCGGGGGGGACCACAATGATAAATAGACCATGTTTGGGTGAAATGTTTCTTTTGAGTTTTGAAATGCATACAAAATATAGATATGTACAATACGTGATATTATATAATGATTCTCATAAAAATAATTTGCTGAGCTTTGTGAACCTGTGAACTCTAGGGCAGAGAGTTTGGATTTGAAATCAATCCCAAACTTTTGGATTACAGAGCCAGAAGAAAAATGCTGCACAGACTTATGGAGTGCACTGATCTTCCGTTGTTGCACGGGGGGGACACCCGCCCCCCTTGTGATCTGATTGTGCCCCCTAATTCTTTCCAGTTCCAAGATCATCCGATACAACTTTCACAGGGAGAAGGCCAGGGTTGAGCGGGTCAGAAATAAAGAAAACGGGGTAAGCTGCCATGATTAGTTGATTACTCTCCTACAGCGAATAGCAGCTCTCCAACAGAGAAGTTGTTCTGGTAGACAGCATTGTGGGAGAATGAGAGGTTTAGAGGGTAATTCAGTAACAAATGGCTCCCACAAGCCAAAGTGAGCAAGTTTCAAAATAACTACCATAATGCTCACTTAGCACTAACAGTTTAAAGCATTTTATAAAAGGGATCATCAACATAACAGGCATTTTTGCAGTTGGTAACAAATCAATGTGTGATCAAATTGGGTTTTATTAACAATAACTCATTATTTATCTTTCTTTACATCAGAGATGTGTTTGTGTTTTCAGAGGTGAAAACCTGAAGGTTGTTATCGGCACTAATAATCGTGTGGTGGGGATTAGGGTTAGAAAATTGGAACATTTAGGGAATACAAAACTAAAAATATATATTTTGAACGAAACTTTCTGCGACTTGATCTAGGAACCACCTTTAACCAAGCATTTCACAGCATAAAATAAAACAGTTTAACCTCTCTCTGCAAATTGTACTTTTCTGGCAGGCAGTTTACTAACACAGATCCATTCTTGGAGTTAAAATAAGTTTGCTTGTTGGACGGCTTTCTTATGGCGTTACTAAGAAACATGGCAGAAAAATGTAAGAAATGTGATGTAATATGTATGGACTGAAAATTGATTTTTTCATTGACAGACCATTTCATTTCAGGGCAGGAGCGCGGACAAATTCCAAGTTTATGAGTTCATAATAATTTTGCTTTTTCCCTTTGAATTCCACCTCCAACAAACTAAACAACAGACAAACATATTCTACCCGGAAGTAAATCTGATCGGATTGTAACGTTGCGCTTATTTGTCTACTTCTTCAATTCCAATAGATTGCCACCTTTATGGATATTGCTGCCACCCAAAGGAATCTACAGTTCATGCAGTCAGAGAACGAACGAATAAAAAAAATAAATTTTACAGGTCGAATTCTCTTAACAATCCCACCCAGTGAGCAGTTCAAAAGTTAAAAATCGGAATAATATGTGAGCTCCTGTAGGAAAACATTTTCTATTTTGTAACAGTAATATGTTTTAGCACCGCTCTTTCTGCAACAACAAGGCTTCCGGTTTGTGCCAAAGTAAAAGTACCGTGAGTAATCGGTAACTAATTCAGAAATACCGAATTTTTGGAGACTTGAGTGCAACCCACTTTTCCGCATTCAAGCCGTTGCGCAATATGACACAGGTATGGCTCAGTAAAGCCAAACGTGAAAATTGTGTCAGAGAAAACAGGGGGTCTAACATACTGAGCAGAGCTCCCACTATCCATAATCCACTGAGTTTGAACAATATAACGAGTCGTAAAGAATCCTTTGGTGACTTTAGTGCAGCCCAATCTGCTGAGGTATTTCCAAAAGCACCCTTTGGAGGATTTATTAGCTTAAAAAATTTAAGCATGTATTCCTTACTGGCTGACAGATAAACTATATCTTATGATGAATGGATACAGTGCATATATCTCTCAGCATGTGATTCTGTATTGGATGGGTCTAGTGGTCACGTTGCTTATAGATCAGTCAAAATTAGTTAGTATATTCACAAAGGTGTATGGTGTGATATAAACATATATATTTCCCCCAGTGTATTTCTTGTCCTGATACTTGGTATTTATCACTGTGTGTTTCTGACAATATTTTTTACATATTATAGATTTTTAAAATTGTGGGAAATACGGTAACACTTAATTTAAATAAAATGCTTACGACTTCAACTAATGAAATATATTTCCAGCCAAGAATACTCGCGATTCCGTTTGTGCATGTCCCCGTATCTTTTTGTACCTTGTTGTACACCGTCCCGTGACGCCAACTGCAGTTTAACATAATGGCTGCTCTTGGTGGAATTAGCAAAGGTTCTGTCCTCTCAAAAGCTGAATACCTTAAACGCTATTTGGGCGATGAAGATGTCAAAACATCTAAGCGCAAGAAAATTAAAAAGAAGCGAGCCCAAACTGGAAAGGGGTGCGTTGAAATGGAAAGACTCAATTCCTCTCAGGAACCATGCTAATTAGCTAACTTGGAGGTTTTGACGAAAATTAAATGGATAAAATCACGCCGTTTATCTTCTCCCAGTCTTAAAATATCAAGGTGTATTTGTTTTAGGATGAAAATAGTGGATGACGATGTGGATTGGAAGCAGTTGGTCAACGCAGATATGGAAGAGACCCATGAAGACGACGAAGAGGAGGCCCCGGTGGTAAGGCTTCTATTCGGATTTGTACAATTTGATTGAATGAAAGATCGTCACTGACTGATTTTATTTGCGCACAATTACTCAGATTGCGGAAATATTCAGAATATGGTGTTTTATACGCTACATAAAATTAACTCTCCTCGAGCATTTTTAATTCGATCCAAATGTAATATACTTTTGAATAACGTGGGGTCGGGTTAGGGTAAAATTTTAGTAGAAGTTGTTTAAAAACCACTATCAGTTCTTATAAATACTAGGCTTTAAGGCACCCTCAGAACTATACAAAATGAAATGCATTGCTATCAATTAAATGTTAATGCACGCTATCTTGAGACATCTTAGCATGAACTCTTGTCTTAGCACGAACCTTCCTCTCGTTTACTCAATTATTGCCTGACTTTTTCTGATCCACACCGCCTGCCTCTACCTGTTTAATCTCTCCCTCGGTCCCTGCCACTCTGTTCCCTCTCGCTGCAGGCCCTCCATCGGTTTGTTTCCCTTTGAAACAGGGAAGCAAACTCATCTTGTCATTAAAACGGATAGACGTCAGTTTTGATTTACTCCAGTTTTGTTTCTCGGGAATTAAACAGCAACAAGTTAGTTAGAAATAAAAAATAAAAAAAACGCACACAATTACGATAGTTTCTACAAGCAGGTTGCTGGGACTGCTTATAATTTGCATCTTGTCATTCTTCAATCGGTTCTCTATCATTTCTATTGCCTAATTCTTCAAGTTGACAATTTTTTGATCTTGCCACATCGAGTTTCAAAATCCAAAAAGAGCGGGTGTAGTGTAATTCCAAACTTAGAATAACGATGTAAGTTAATAAACGCTTGGCAAAGCTTAACTAGCCTCTTTTCAAATAAGGAAAATAAACAGTTATGGGCTCATAGAATAAATACGATGAGAGGAACTGCCATGCGTTTAAATTTCACTGCATAAGACAGGGATAGGGGATCACACGGGACTGGAGAGAGGCAACACTTACAGCTGGCAGGCAGTCTCCCATTCAGGTACTAACCAAGCCCTGCTTAGTTTTCGCGATTGGGCAAATTCATTGATCGGAAAGCCTCTTGGAGCCGTTAAGAGGGCCCATTATGCCTTTATCTTTTAATATATTTAACGTCATGGTTATTATGCTCTCCAGAAGTGAGAGCTTCTATTTGCCATGTTGCATCATGTGCATACTCAGAATAAAATCTGGATTATTAGAGTGCATGTAAACGTAGTCAATGTTAAACAATATGCCGAAGCAAAGCTTAAAAAATGCATGTATATATTCAGCAGGAATCCTAAAATGTAGGCAGTTAATCCTTCTACAAAGTTCTAATCTTTCTTTCATACTCATTTTTTTAAGTGAACATTGAACTAAGAAATTAAGTGACGTATGCTCAATTTGTCAATGCATGCTATGCCTCCTGGGCATTGGCGTTGATTAATACCAAGCCATATAAGTCTTCAAAATAGTGGATAAAGATTTGTAAGTGTAATTCTCAATGTGGGCCCCTTAAAATGTGGTTCCCTTTGCTGCTTTAAATTAGGTCTGAAGTGATCTTGAGAAGACTTCTCCCTTACCTTCAAGCAAGTGACTTATTTTCTTTTAACCACCAGGTGGCTGAAGTAATAGACGAACGCCCGGAGGAGATAAAGCGTTTGGAAGAGTTCAGGACTAGCAATAAGTGGAAAGTGTTAGGAGGTAAAAGGAGAAATGGCACACTGGTTCAGTTTTGTTTCGTATGATCAGTAGTGATGTTAAATAATGTAAAAATGAATTCCCAATCCTCCTAGTTACAGATGAAGAGTCTCAGGATTCTCAAGAACACCATGGGTCATATTCAACAATAAGGTATTTAACTTAATATATTGGCGATTAGAATTTAGTCTTCATTATGCATTTATAAAATGCCACTATTGAACTGGCATTTTTTTTGTTTTGTTCCTATGTGTAATTAGTTATATTCTTGACCAAAATGTCTTTCTTGAATCTGTGACGAGATGATGCATACCCTGAACAAAGGAAAACTTAAATCAATTAATTCTTTATTTATAAAATTAATGTATAATATCTAAGAGGTCTTGTTTGCTGTGCTGGACGGTATCTCATTTTCAGATAGATATTTGTTTTTATTCTGTTCCTCATGGCAGTACAGGTGATGAGTCCCAAATGCAACTAGAGGAGATGTCACAGAGAACAAGGCATGATTCTCCTGATGTTTCAGCTAAGAAAAGGGTTCGTCATGATTCACCAGAATTCTCATCTATGAGGAAAACTCGTCATGATTCACCTGACCATTCACCTATGAGAAAAAGTCATAGCTCTTCACGTGATATCTCACCCCAACCTCAAAAAGCAGATGGGAGAAAAGGATGTATTGATTCTCTTTCTTACTCTTCACGAAAGACCCAAAAAACACACCCCTCCAGTTTGCAGAAAAAATGCAGTGAAGGTGCAAATTTTTTTTTGTGGATCAATTTAATATAAAAACGTGTTCTTTAAGTATATTACCCTTTAAAATAGTAGAATTCCAAAAATATTGGATTGGTTAGAAAGTTTTGACATTGTTATTTCTCTCTTAAGGATCTTCTACAAGCGGACAGAGAAATGACTCAGACTCTGATCTTTCCCCGCCAAGACGTGCAGGTCACCCCTCCCAAGACTCTGACCTTTCCCCCCCTCGGAAATTGAAACAGAGACAAAACTCTGATTCTGACCTCTCACCACCAAGGAGAGGTCTTCATGCTGGTCATAATTCTGATTCTGACCTCTCTCCACCTCGAAGGAAATCCGATTTACAAACGGTAAGTGTGTGTGGAACCATAGATTGGATATACTAGCCTTAGGTGTTAGTTTTGCAGTATGTATTTGTATATTTAATGGATTGTCTAAGTTTCCTGTTTAGTTAAAACCTAAAATGGGTGAATAACAGTTCGTACACAACTGGCTTGTTGAATTTAAAAGTTTTATGTTTTTATCCCAGGGTTCACGGATGCTGTCTGGAGGGGCTGCTGGCTTAGTGTCTGTGGAAGTCCTGAGGAAAGAACAAGATGAGAACCGAAAGCGGTCAAAAAAAGACTACGCCCTGGAAGGTTTTTCAATTTTTTTGTTTGATTTGAAAGTTCCAATTTGAGTTGAAGTTTTCTCCATCTGTAATTTGGAAAAATTAGACCGGTGATTTTATAGTCATTGTCACTGAATTGTGTAATCCTCACATGAAGTGCTTTTGTCAATGTCTTTCAGATGAGTCTCGCAATGCAGCAACAGTGTTCAGGGACAAGTCAGGGAAAAGGCGTGACTTAGAACTGGAGCGGGAGGAGCAGCGTAGGAAGGCTGAGGAGAAGATGGAGAAGGACAAGAAATATGCCCAATGGGGGAAAGGGTGAGTAACTTCCCTATTGTTGAAAGCCAAGGATGAGAACTTGAACAAGGCCTAAAAATGTACACCTTTAATGTAGCTGGATATTTTTGTTTCTTTTGTAATTATTATTCATTATAATGTTTAATCCTCTATTTTGGAAGACCTACCTGTTTTTCTGCGATGGTTAACTTGCTTGGGCTGTATGTAGACCTGTAGACTTAAGTTATGCGTTTGTGTTTTTCTGGGTGACTTTACAACTGTTTGCAACCTGATGGTCTCTGTAGCTTTTGAGGAGGTCCAACCACTGATTTAACTGACTAAGCGGGTGGGGTTGCCAATGCGTTTAGTGTGGCGCAGGGCCAGATGCAGCAGCAGAATGTGGAAGAGGCGCTGAAGGAGGCCCAGAAGCCACTGGCACGGCACATTGATGATGTGGACCTGGACCGTATGCTGAGGGAGCAGGAGAGAGAAGGTGACCCTATGGCAGGACTGCTGCGCAAGAAGAAGGAGAAAGACTCGAACCGCAAAGGAGTGAGGGGTGAGCAGTTCAGTTAAACTTAGACCCCTGAGTTTCCCCTGAAACCTGGACTTTTCCTGTACAGATACCCTGATAATATACATTTATTGTTGGTTAAAATAACAGTGCTAAGGCACGTCAATAGAACTTTTTTGTGTTTGAATTAATAATAGTGTAAGAATTGACCAATGTTATTGCATTGTCATATGAGTGGTATAACATTCAGATTATCTTATTTAGAGAAACCCCGCTACAAAGGACCACCCCCGCCCCCAAATAGATTTAATATCATGCCTGGGTACCGCTGGGATGGAGTGGACAGGTACATCACTTAATTTTGTTTATTTTAATAAGTTTAGACCCAAAGCTCTTCCTTTTAACCTGAACTTTAATGTTTGTATTTATGTGACAGGTCAAATGGGTTTGAGAAGAAGCGATACAGCAGAATGGCAGACCAGAAAGCTGTCCAGGAAATGGCCTACAAGTGGAGTGTGGAAGACATGTAGAACAGACCAAGTGTATGGACCTGAGCATAGTATGGCCCACCCACAGACTGCAACTACACACAGGAATAGAGACATACAAAACCTTGTAAAATATCCCCCCCCCCCTTCCTTAATGTACCCAAAAGGTTCTTTTTTTTTTTTTTTCTCTAAAAACCAACATAAAATTTACTTTGTGAATTTTATAGGGATCAATAAAGCAAGTATTTGCGCTTCTTTAAACTTTTATAAATCACATGCTTCATTAAAAATAAACGGGTTGGTTGGAGATTCCTTTAGTTTATTTTAAATTTTGGCGTAAAATCAGAAATTGCAATATTGGGATTATGTTATAAATGTGGGTTGGATTGTTCAGATATGGCTTGATTGTAGTGTATTTTTGGTGACCGTCTATCATCAATGGCATTTCCAAATCAAGAGCATAAAAATGTAAATAAATGTAACTAGTGGTTTTTTTTCATGTCCCACATTCTCACAGCAAGTCCTTTGTCCAAATTTTTATTTGAATCACCATTCTTTAAAAATTGAGCATAATTCAAGCATGGAATATTTTTTCTTATGTTAATACACTGTTAATATATAAAACATTTTGTAAAATGTTTTTTTTATTTTTTATTGCTGTCGGTTCCTACCATTCCTACACCTTGCTTTCTTCCTGATCTCACAAATTTCACGTTTAAACGTGTAATTTAGGTATTTAATTCATGTCCATGTGTTAACTAGTAGAAACTTAATTGAATTCCATCATGATTATAACATGGTTCTCAGGTTTGAGTATCCGAGGGTAAGATGCATTCTTTAATTGGAGGGTTCTGAGCAAGGTAGAGTTGCAGTTGACACACTGGAAGTGTTGGTGGCCTAAAGAAAAAAATAAATGGGTCTGTTATACGTATTTAGAGTTGATTTAGATGAAGATTTGTCTTTATTCTTACTTAGCCCCTTGGAGGAATTATTATAAGCCCTTTTGAATGATCAGGGAATAGAGTGCTTATAAAAAAGTATTCACCCCCTTGGATGTTTTTATATTTTATTTGTTTTAAATATTGCATCATAGTGAACTTAATGTGACTTTTTTGACACTGATCATCAGAAAATTTGTAACAAATATTGAACACAAAATAATTAGTTGTGTAAGTATTCACCCCCTTTAATGCAACTCGCCTAAATCATCAGTGTGTAGCAAACTGGTTTTAGAATTAGCTCAGTTAATGAAATTGAGATCACCTGTGCACAGTCAAAGTGATAAGTGCTGGATGTTCCACTTATCGATGACTCAGTATCTTGGGAAAAACCATTAAGACAAAAGAACACTCCAAGCAGATCTGCAGAAAGGTTATTCATAAACATAAATTGGGATGGATACAAGAAAATTTCCCAGTCCCTGAATATCCTTTTAAGTACTGTGAAGTCAATAATTAAGAAATGGAACAAGTATGGCACAGCAGTAAATCTGCCAGGGGCAGGCTGTCCTCAAAAACTGAGTGACTGTGCAATCAAGGGACTAGTGAGGGAGGCCAACAAGAGACCTATGACTCCTCTGAAGGACTTACAAGCTTCAGTGGCTGAGATGGGAGAGCCTGTATATACAACTGTTGCCCAGGTTCTGGGTTCAGTCGCAACTTTATTGGAGAGTGGCAAAGAGAAAGCCAATATTGAAATAAAACCAAAGGAAATCTCGACTAGAGTTTGCCAGAAGGCATGTGGGAGAGTCTGAAGTCAGCTGGAAGAAGATTATATGGTCTAATGTGACCAAAATGGTCACCAGACGCTATGTTTGGCGCAAAGCAAACACTGCACATAACCAAAAATACACCATTCCCACCATGAAGCGTGCTGGTGGCAGCATCATGCTGTGGTGATGCCTCTGCATCCGGCCCTGGAAGGCTTGTAAAGGCAGAGGGTAAAATGAATACTGCAATAAACAGGGAAATCCCAGAGGAAAACCTGATGCAGTCTGCAAGAGAACTGAGACTTGGGAAGATTTGTTTTCCAGCAAGACAACGATCCCAAGCATACAGCCGAAGCTACACAAGAATGGTTTCTGAACCACAATGTAAATGTCCTGGAGTGGCCAAGCCCAAACCTCAACCCAATTGAGAATTTGTGGATGGACTTGAAAAAGGTTGTGCACTCACGATCCCCATGCAACTTGACAGAGCTTGAACAGTTTTGCATAGAAGAATGGGGAAAAATTGCAGTGTCCAGATGTGCCAAGTTGCTAGAGACCTATCCACATAGGCTCAGTTGCTGTAGTTGTTTGTAATTAATCTACTAAATACTGACTTGATGGGGGTGAATACTTATGCAACACATTATTTTGTGTTTAATATTCGTTATACATTTAGACTAATTAGTATAACTGTATTTTGACTTTGATATGAAAGTATTTTTCTGTTGATCAGTGTCAAATTAAGTTCACTATGATTCAATATTTAAAACAAATAGAATATAAAAACATCCAAGGGGGGGTGAATACTGTTTATAGGCACTGTACTTCGTCTTCTGTTTGAGGGGGCTACGAAAGTTTCTGAAATGTTTTAAAAATATACATCTTAATGTGCAGCAAATGGTTTTTGTCTTCTCATGCTCACCGGTAGACTTCTCGATGTACAGTGGTGAAGTCATACTCCCCTTGGTCAGTCACTGTCTCGTGCAGGGGCTTGCAGTTCCTCACCCTCTCGGTCCTTTTCTGGGTGAACGTCTGCGAGTTTGTTGTCTCGCTTTCAAACTTTCCCTTATAACAGGAAATTAATTGTTATTACTTAATGCTTTGTTGTGGCTAAATTATAATTGGTTATAACATGTTGAGGGAGGCTCTCACCAGAGGCTTTACGTAGGGCTTGTCGTAGGGGTCACCATGCCGTACCCGTCTGTTCACACCCCACACCTTGAAAAACTCCTTGTTGGCCGTTTGATCATTGAAAGGTCCCTGATGGAGTTTTAGAGTGGATGTCTGGGCCTTGAGAACCCGAGGGTGTGAGCATTCAATGGGAAGAGGCAGAAAATCCGTCTGCAGACAAAGCGTAGAGTAAGAGTGAGAGAACATTTTAGTTTCTATAAATTTGTGCAAGCCCGGTATTACTAAGGCAGGCCTAAATCTTTATTTTATTATTTTTTTATTAAAAAGAAATGGAAAAAAAATATTTAGTCATCTTAGGTTTCCGTTTGAAAACTATTTCTGTTTCCAAATATCACACACATAACCTGTTTGTACTTAATTATTTTTATTTACCTTAGTGACAGTGTCTTGGAAATCTGCATTTTGGTCTCTGATTGACAGCTCATCCCTGAGTTTGACAGGATCTGGTCTGTGGTGTCTCGTGGTATCCCAGCCTGGATAAGTGTCCATTTGCACTGTCCTGAATTCACTTCTGAAGAACACAAACGTTTCCTTACAGACCTTCTTTTTATTCTGTGTGACATTTAAGATGTGTATTTAAGATGAGAAATACACTTAAAATGTCTTCTAGGACATGAATATCAAACAGTCTGAGGCTGTCCTTTATCTAATAAATAAATAAATAAATGTCTAATATCCATATGCTGTTCTGATATCTTAGTCCTTCATGTCAGAAAGATTCAGGGTTAAATAACAAGTTTCCAAAAAATGTTTAGAAAAAAATGCAGGAGTCTGCAAGTCTGATGTGGTTACGTATTCATATTCTTGCCTCAATGCTGTATTGATTGCAAGGTTGTCCAATGGAGGTTTGGCTGGCTTTCTCCGTTTGGGAAAGTGCTCTTGGAGAGGAAAATCACAGCGGTATTTGGTGAGTGATTCCAAAGGAGCACCTTTGTGTTTTTCCTCACTTGTCGGTTCACTTTGCTTTTTCACCACCACAGCGCCCTCAGGTGGGTATGGCTTGAATTCTTTACAGTGTGTGGTCATCCACTCCCTTTGGCCTGTTGAGTTGGCACAAGTATTTTGGAAATGTTGTAGAGTAAATCATGCTGCTAATAAAAGCATAAGTGAGTGTCTAACCTTCAAGTTTCAGGTTACACTGAAAGTTATGCATCTGCTTCTTAGGCTTGTCGCCGGGTTTTGGAAAAAACTCTCTCATTGTTGTCGTCTCCATCTTCTCCCTCTCATCTGGGTATAGAAGAGATCCTGGAAGAGCAACCGGCACAGGGAGGGACTCGGCTTTCACTCAGAACGTGAGGAAGTCGAGAAGCATTTTAAATTTTTGTTTTTAATGTTTGAAAATGCATCCTCCTTAAAAATGTAAAAATTTTGATTTACAGATTTAACTTTCTTTGTGCTTTTTTGGGTTTCCCTGTGCTAATGTCCTGTTCCCACATTCTTCAATCGTATCGAATACAATTTTCAAACTAGCATTCAAAACTGATCGTATGCAGAATAAGACATGCCTTTCCCTGGTTAATCTCCAGAAACATGGCAACTCTATCCAGTGCATCAAAACCCAAGCAGTATTCTATATTATTCTACCTTCATCAGAATGACCTAATGAGTAATTTCGGAGGCTTTGCTCACCTACAATGGCTGGCAGTTCTCCTAGCATAGGGAATGAGCTTGACTTCAGTGACGTTATTGGGTGCTTGCACTTTTCACAAGTGCTGTGGTCGCGACTCAAAGCTTTTTGGGGTATATTAACAGGAAACTTAATTGCGGTTGTCTCTGGATAGAAGGCCATGGTGTCTGTCGGGTCCTTGGAAGGCTGGGAGAGAGAAAAGCAGGGTACATTTTTAAGTCGCTTTTAAAATGGTGAGGCTGTATTTTGTTAGAAGCCTAGCATTGGCTACACACAAACCTTGCAGACGGTCCCCGAGTTGTGGTTAGGCTGACGAGGGGTAACCTGATGACACTTCTGGCGGTTTATTTGTGGCAGGCCCAAAATGACCTGGGTCCTCTTGCAGCTGCACTGTTTATTTTCTATGTGGTGTATTTCAAGAGTATATTGAAAACACTTCTAAGAATGGAGTACAGATAAATTGTTGTCCTGATAAAGCTGTTTTATTATAGGCAACAAAAAACAGTGTATAGTTGTACAATTTGTCAGTCCAGTTGATGTCATCCGTATCTGGAAAGCGTGTTGTAAATGCATAGTTGTTCCAACTTAAACAATAATATTTTGATGGGTATATATTCTTATTATTACACTAGATAAGTCAAAAGACATGTAAACAAATATAAATTACCAACATTAATGCATATCAAACAAGTTTTAATGACTGAATGGATTTTTCCTGTTTTTAATACCAAATGTTCATGACCAAGATAACTTTCAAACAGTGAGTGAAGACAGTTGTTAGCAATGCAGTATTACCGTGGGGCCAAGTGAAAGTGGAACTGTAATGTGTGGCCCGAGTGTTGTCAGACCCCCAGTCAATCCTTACTTTTTCATTATTTTTTCTGCAGCCTCTGTGCTGTTTGTGTCGCCTGTTGGGGAATGATATTTGATATAATATTGTAAATAAGCTTTTCTGTGTGTGTGTGTGTAAACAGGATTGATAAGAGAGATACAATGGAGAGATTACTAGTTCTTACCCACAGTTGCAAAGCTCACAGATGCAGACAAACTTTGGAAAGTCCTCCTGTCTCATTATTGAAATGCTTTCCTGGAATCTTCATTAACACGTATGAACTCCAAAAAGTTACCAATAGTTTTAATTTATAGCATTTTACCAGCTGCAATAAATTTGGTTAAAAAGCTGTCCCTGTGTCTAGAGCAGCCGGATGGGAAGCTGCTTTCATTCAGTTTATACTAGTTGCTATGACTCCCCCATTCTTCCTTGCTTAGTGGGAGGTTATAGAGAAGTAAAACTCTGGAACAATTAGCTCTATTATTTCTCACAGCAAAAGCTATGGGTGTGAGTTGGCTATTGGTGTGTTTTCTCCACTTAGGATGACGGTGTTGCTGTATTGTAGATGAGAGGCACAAGTTGAATTGTTAGAGTTGGATTACAAATGCTTTTCAATTTTCAAAAATTAAGTTTATCATCTAGTATTTCTCTACTTTTCTCTACTCTTTCCTGAGATGTCTGGACTTCACTTTTGAATTATTTATTATGCCCTCTACATATAACAAGGGTATAAATAAATGTTCTCAAAAAAAGATCAGACAGAAAGAAAAGGATTATGGGATTTCTTCTTGTAAATTATTCTTACTGGCAGATGAAGGCCTCTGGCTGTCCCTTTAGAAAAGTCCTCCTCACAATACCACTCTCCTATAATCATTTTTCTTGAAGGAAAGTTCTCACTACTTAAGATTATTTCACATTGCTATTAGTATATATAAAATAAGTGAAGTCTAGTATTTTCAGACAAGTATAGACCAAAGCACACTTCTGTTTCAAGAAGCAATCCATCAAGATTCAATTCAACTCATATTGTTTTCCAAAGTAATGAGAAGAAACTTTTAACTTGATGCTAAGCTGTATTTGCATGAAATACATTTATTGGTGTAGTTTTTATTAACTTTGTCAAATTTAGATTCTTATTTTTGAAATTACACAAAATAAATTAAATTTATATTTTGCACTCCACACTACAAGCCTCAGCAATGCACATATTTTGACTAATCAAGTACAGATGCTCCCAGTTACATGAACTCAAAGTCCATATGTTCTGCCTCCCACCCCCTGTGTGATTGGTTGAAATTTCAGGATTGTTGTAAAGGAAGAAAGCCCTGCATAGGACAGCTTTTTCTCTGCAAAACAGTTTGGAAGTTTTTTTGTTTGTTTGTTTGTTTCTTTTAAATTGCCTCCTTTTTAAAGGGTGTATTTGTTTCTGATAAAATAATGGCTACACCGCATGACAAAGCTGTTCTTCTGACAATATTCGACCCTACAAGCCCGTTTGGGGACTTGCCTGGCTTAAACACAGAAGAAGAGTTGAGAGACGATGGTATCGTTTGGTGGTTTTTAAACCTTACTCTATTTTTATAACAGAGATTTTAATAATGCTGGTGAAATGACTCTGCAAGAGAGTGTGTGTTGCTCTTATAGGATTTCTTTGTCATACCTGTCGACCCACAAGCTCAGAACATATTTTGAAACGTTGTAGTGTTTATCTCTCTTTGTTTTAAAGACAGTGGCTTTGACAATGAGCTCCTTAAGCGGGTGAAAGAGCTGGAGCTCCTGGGCGTATTGGCTGCAGAGAAGGGTGATGTGCGCACAGCACTGGAGTGGTTTAACCAGGCCATACAAGTGCTCCCCCAGAGAGCCTCCGTCTACAACAACCGGGCACAGGCACGTCGGCTCCTGGGGGACTCCTCAGGTACAATAAGGCTGCTGTATTCACGCTGGTCTTTTCCTGTCAGTGCATGTCCTGGTCTGCAAGAGTTCTGTGCGGCTTAAATGATAATAGTGTTGTATTTTCACAGACCAAACCACTCAGTATATTTCCAAAGGTGTTTCTCGTATGCTTACCCTTATATATATATATATATAATATGTAATAATACTGTAATATGTTTAAAAAAAATTTTTTGTTTAAAAAAAAAACCAAAAAAAATTTTTTTTTTTTTTTTTTTATTTTTAAAAATTTTTTATATAAATATATATATATATATATAATTTTTTTTTTTTTTTTTAACATATTACAGTAAATGAGAAATAAAAAAACCTGTTGATTGAAACAAGACATTTTCACAGATTCGTAATGGGCTGCACTATAATTGTATTTTATTTTAAATTGTGCTTTGTTGTCAAAAAAATTTTTCTAAATAATATAGCTATTGTGAAATGAACGACTGGTGGACTCTCACTTGTTCTGTGTTTGTCATTATGTTTGTTCCTCTCAGGTGCAATGGAGGACCTAGAGCGAACCATCTCTCTGAGCGGGGGTGCTGGGCGTTCAGCGTGCCAGGCATTTGTGCAGAGAGGGCTGCTGCTCCGCCTGGCTGGCTGTGATTCAGAAGCCAGGGAGGACTTTGAGCGAGCAGCTGCTTTGGGCAGCGAATTTGCCAGGAAACAGGCGGTGGTTCTCAATCCGTATTCGGCACTCTGTAACCGCATGCTGTCACAGGTTATAAACAAACTGCGCAACCCGGAGATGTCTGAAACACAGTACTCATAGAAAGTATTTAAAGATAGCTGCAAGAATGCTACCATAAACAGCTAGAATGTGTTTACACTCTTGTTGGTGTTTAGACTATGTAAATACTTGACAGCGTCTTTTTAAAAATTATTATTCAACACCCAATATTACTATGTTAAATGTTCAAATAAAGGGGATTAAAATGAATCAATGCAAATGGATTAGGATATTATGTTAATTACCATTCTGATATACATTTATCTTCTGAATCTTTAATTCTGCATTTAGAAATCATAAATTGCAATGCATGTAATTAAGTTTTTTTTTTAAATTTTATTTATTTATTTATTATTTTTTTTAAACGTAATACACTTGGAGTAAGGTGTTACAAAGAATAATTAATAGGGGTTGATATAGGTACTGTTATTGCTATAATATACATAGTATATTTTCTATGTTTTTGAGAAAGTAGCCAGAAATAGTTTAAGAAAACATTGTCATGGATTCAACTGGAACTAAATATATTAATGAAAAAACTTAGAAGACAAACAACCTTTGGAAAACTATAGGGTACAGAGCATGTTCTAGACTGGGAAGAGAAGGAAGCCAGTGAAAATGCTGTCTGCTCCTTCTGCAGCCGTCATACCACTACTATCAGCAGGAGATTGTATGGAAACCTTGTCTCCCACCATCAGCTGTTGAACCACTGAACCTGAGGTTACCAGGAAACCCTTTTCGATGGAGTCGCAGAAGCTCACTATATTTTCATTGCCCTTCTTGATGTTGAGGCAGATTTTACTTTGACATGTGACATGATATGTAAAATAGTAGACACCGTTGACCTTGCATACGAAAACACCATTATCCAGATTTTCTTCTGCCACGATGGCCCCATCAAACTTGATGGCTTGGTTCTTCCTGACATTCCTATTTGTCTTTTTGAAAGAAAAAGAATTTTTCTTAAAAGGCACATTGGGTGACCCTTTGGTTCCCTTAGGACCTTCAAGACCGGGGAAACCTGGCATACCAGGGTCCCCTGGAAGGCCTGCTCTCCCTGGTGCTCCAGGGGGGCCTGGTTCACCTTTCTGACCTTTCAGCAACTGTCCATTCTCTCCTGAAAAAAATCAGGAAAAAAAACAATCTATAAAAATACATTTTATCACTCTGCATTTGCCATTGCATATAAATTGTAAGAGTCTGATATACAGCCTAAATTCCTTATTATAAACTTGAGTTTTAATTCATTTTCACAGTGAAGAAAACATGGTTTGTATCATCAATATATGAACATTTTATTGTATTTATTTTTTTGCTTCTTCCTCCTCTTAATAATATCCTGCAGTTAAAATGTCCTCAAAAAAAAAAAAAACTAAAAGGGAGCATATTTGAGATTTTTACCCGGATCTCCCTTCGCCCCTTTTTCTCCATCATTGCCACTTGTTCCGGGATTCCCGGGAATTCCTGGAATGCCAGGATAACCCCTGTTATCACTACATGTGTCAGGGGGTGAAAGTGCCATCACAGACATCAGAATGCTTAACAGCACCACAATCGTTACTGACATCATGATAAAGGCAACCTAGAAAAAAACGCAGAGAAACATTAATAAATCAATGATGTAACACTGCCTTATACTAAAAAAAAGAAAGAAAAAAAAAAGAAAGAAAAAGGCAACTAAACTAAACCACGGCTAAAAGTTGACAGTTGATCATTCTCATGTATTT
>JAOYSI010059147.1:5418-24202 GCA_025775065.1 Hiodon alosoides
CTTGTTTCGATTCTGGCACCCTAGTTCACATCATCATTTTTACCACCCTGATTCGGTCTATTATCCTCCTATGTTTGATCAGTCGAATAAAAGACTCCAAAAATTTGCGTCACGACTCATATACTTGGGTCTATGCAGCTTTACTCTGTTACGGTACTGAGGTATGTTCCCTAATTAATTCAGGTGTGTCTCGGGATGTAAAAAACACTGTATCCTCTTTTTGATATTTGTTGTCTAATATGTTTAACGCAACGTCCCATGATCCTGTATAGATTTAGCACCTAGTGCCGGACCAAATCAAACTACTATGACGCATGCTATAATGAAGTTTGGTATACACTACTTTTTTATTGCAGTGTATTCATCCACAAAGGGGGAGGGCACTGGTTTCGCTTGCTTTAAAAGGGCACGGGTCTCCCGAAAGCAGAAGGTAATGAAAATATTCTCAACAACACTAATCGTGATGTATATGTATAATCTGATTTAGGTCAGGGAAAAGACAAATATTGACAAATGTCTATTACAGAAAACAACATCTTACGAAACATAAACAAAGACATATGCCAGCAAGAAAACCACTACTAACAATTATAATTACAATAGTTATTTATAGATTAAAATATGTGGTTTAAGTCTTGTAGAGCAACACAGTATCTGTTTGCCAAGACCAAGCCATGCACTGCTTGTATCGCATTTCAATTTGAAGGAGAATTCTGATAACCTATGCAAAGAAAATCTGAATATTAAAATGATTAATGTTGAAAACATTATTAATGAATATTAGCTCCTTTAAAGTGGACATAACTTTACTGCATTCTTATAATTCCAGTTTACATTCACTACACTTCAGTTCGGTAGACAAGTTGATTGTGATGGAGCACTATGCCTTTATAAAAATCAATAGCTGAACAGATGGGACGTTGCGTTAAACTTGATGGACTGCAAATGTCAGAGGATACAGAACAGATTCAGAATTCTAACAATTATTCTACTTAATGAGACGTCGCTTCACTTCTCACATCGAGTAGGTAGGACGCGTACTATCACATATATGTGATATATATATTTATACGTTCGAAAGCGGTTACTGCAACGTAACATCACATGTCAACATTGTCACAATGTCTACAAAAGTGATGCAACAATCGCGTCTGGTACAGCCTCTGAGGGTGTTATGTATTTTTCTATACCAAACCGACTCATAACTACCAAAGCGGTGGCGTTTTCAACAACATAGTCAAAATAAGCATTTAAACCACCAAAGAACAAAACAAACATCCTTGACGTTCAGTTACCATAGACTACAATTAGCCACATTTAAAGTAATGACAGTAGACATTGCTTACAGTCAGAAAGGGCATATATAGCATTGTAGCTTTGCTGAATACCACACACTGAACCGCTATTGTATGGAGCCCCTGAAGTGACCTGTGCAAAAAAAAAATCACAGAAACTATCATCAGAATGGGAATTGATTTTATGTATATAGTTCATTGATTTTAATTGCTGTAACTTTATTTTATTTGGTTTTTAATTATATGTTTTCATCCTATTCAATAAATAGTCTGATAATCCATTTCTCCATTACCTTCTTCATGAGCGTTTCTTTGCAGTCAAATGTTTTTGGACATGGCAATCATTACATTACACATCTTATGTGTAAAAAACAAATAAAAAGTTAGCTGGTAAACTTAGCCGATCTAATTTAATTTTTTATAAGATGATTTAGCCATAACATTTTCAAACAGTGGTTTGTGGTTACTTTTCACACACTAACAAACTACGGTACAATATACCAATGACTGAAATAGAGATATATATTATAACCTTATGATATATGTTTCTTAAAAAATATTTCAGAATCGGAATATCGGATATGTTCTAGTTTGTGTGTAGTAGCTTCTTTTGTAGTTTATGTGTTTATTTTGTTGTTTATAAACATCTTTAAGTTTGTTTAAACTATACCAAATAAAAGGCAGATGCCTCGTTCTCTGGCCGCTCTGGGACTGAGCACGTCCACGCTGTCAGTTTTTAGTTGCTACAAATTCTCCTGATGAAACTTTCACCCCATAAATTCCCAGAATTAATTTTGTTGATTTTTAAGCCTCAGTCTCTGGGACCCACCAGTTGGTATGGATTACGACCCTTAACAGTTGCTGGTAAACTTTTATTAACGCCTTACACTTTCTACTGTATTAAACCGAATTCCACTGCTCATTTGAAATCCTTCTAATTGTCACCACCAACAACTCCAATTTTCCCTCTTCATGGTTGGGAAATGATTCAGATAACTAATTTGAGACAGTGGTTAGGGAAATAATAGCGCATGGTAAATTACTCAGGTCCAGCATTAAATTCTGTGAGCTTGTGTCGCATCATGGCGAGAAAATGAAGTAAAGCTCCAGATTGATGAAAAAGATCAAGATGGGTCATGTAAGGACTCTGCCGTGACTAAGTGGATCACAGTGTTCAGCTGTTGTGGGGATATCCTTGGGGTTGTAATTTGGTGGTGTTTTCTGTGTTTGTCAGTTGGTTAAGGATTATTGCTTTTATTGCTTTGCTTGTTATGTATGAATCAGAAACTTAAATTAATTACTTGAATGGAAGTGTGGAAGTAACCATATTTGCTGTCTTTACTCCTACCCAAAATCAGAATACGTTTTTTTAAAAGTTGACACGAATGTGCTCATTTATCTAAAAACTTCCATTCTACTTAGCATCTCAGTGAGCTGGATCTCAATAACATCAAACATCAGGTGAGAGTCACTACAGGATTTCCCCCTTAGTAAATGGATGGCCAACTAATTGTAGGAACCACGTACAGTCCAAACAAACTACATTTCCATCTCTCCGGCTCCAAGCAATGACATCATCAGCCACTGCCCCTAGCAGTACTTTCAAACTCAAACGTCCATTCACAGAAAGCCATTAGCAGGTCATAAACCACATTGATCCTGAAAAGCAGAGAACAGATTATTCTCCCTCTCTTTTGCCCTGACCACAGCTGGGCTCTAAAGGAGAGACAAACCAAATCTTCCAGCACTGCCACCAAATGAATTCTAAGCCTCCCTTCAATAACGTGCCCCCTTGATTGCTGCGATTGAGGATTGTGACGCATCCGTCTTCCCGACGCCCCGGGGTTGCCACAACACACACACACACACACACACACATATTTCTCCAACCTAAATCTACACTGACTTTTGCCCTCCTACGTTTGGATTCTATCAAGCAACACCTGTGGCCGCCGCCATCACAGACAGAAAAGTTACATTTCGTACCAGTATGAAAACTTAAAACCAATAAAAGGTAGCATGCTCGATATAGGGCCGCCTCTGATTCACCTCAGCTGCTCTGCATTATCGTCTGCTGTATGTGAAGGGACAGACTCTCGGACAGGTTGTGGTTCAGAATGTAGGCCCACTGATATAGCTAATGTTCTGCAAGACACTGCTATGGTAGATGGGATCTTCTACAAGCTGAAAACTTGTACAGGAGTGCTCTTCAAAGTTGAATAATTCTATAATTTAGTACTGACTAGTCCTTTGTTGCTGTGTTTGTTTGCATAACCATTCACCCTGACTTGTTCTCTAAGAAAACTGAACAATTTTACGACATTATAGCCATTTGTTTTCATTAAATCTTTAAAATTTAACACCATAAAAAATCTAAACCAAACCATTTACCATTTTTGTAACATTTTGTAACGGACTGTATTTCTGTCTTTGTAGATAGTAGATTTTTATCTAGCAGCTCTAGATAATTAATCAGTTATCAGTTTTCACATTTTCTCTCACATCAACGTCACTACGATGCTATTTTCATTTAATGTTTACTTATTCTTTTAGATAACTACAAAGCAACTTTCCACCATGTATGGTCAATGGAAAACTAGTTAAACTTATTCTCAGTAATGAAAATTTCATCTCAATAACTCTACTCCACGCAAAACTTAAGATCTTCTCAAACCCATGGATTCTTTTGAAATGATTGTGGCTTTGATAAGTTCAACATAAAGCCCTGCTCCTAATCATAGTGCTGTTCGATCTGCCATGTGAATGCATAAAAAATGAAAAATGAAAATGAAAATGAATTTAATTTGGCTATATCTGTAAAGCCAAGGGATGAAGTAACAAAAAGGGATCTGAGATGTTGTTTCTCTGCTGTGACAGGTTGACATCCGGACGAACAATGAGCACTGGGAAATAGGGGTTTTTACTTGACCCGTCGTTGGCAGAGGAACACGCATTTCACTGCAGAACTTCCCCATACCTCCCTTTGGGGAATTGCAGAGACCTCGAGTGGACTGTGTCGGAAATTGAGCTCTGCCGCCTCCATCAGCTTGAGCTCTCTAGATTACACTGTGTCTCATGTAATGCATTCTCCTGCCTTGCACTTTGGAATGGGTCGCACCATTATTTTCCTGAACTAATTCTCTAAGAATGTGGTTTTATCAATCAAAGCACACATTTATCAGGAAATATCATCTGCAAGTCAAAATAGCTGTCCCACATGTTCAACAGTTAAATATTTGCATACTTTAAAGGTTATCTTATGCAAATGTCCCTTTCTTAGCCGTTTTAGATTAAAGGAAAGGCCTCCACTTTGTGTAAAAGTGCTCATTAGTTATATTCACTTTTCCCTGTTAAATACAATATCAATTCAATCCAAACTTAGTTTACTAAATATGTCCATCTATTCCATTGATACATAACTCATGTGCAAAACTCATGCCATTCCATACTGAGCTCTGCGTGACAGTCATATAATTTGCCTACATGAGGCTCAAGGATTAAAATGCAGAAATTATAGCAGAACCAACTGAGATCAATTTTTAAATGTATTTTCTTAAGATAATGATTAAACAGAATATTATGGAGAGGAAACCGATAATAAAGATAACAATAGGCAGATGCGTGGTGCAGTGATTTACCTGTTGGTCTTGTAAGTAAAAGGTTGCCTGTTCATTCCCAAGATTGTGCCCTTAAGCATGGTACTTGCTTTAGTAAATATCCACCAGTATAAATGGATAAAAATGCGAGTGGCTCTGGATAATATCCCATGCACTTTAAAACCCCTTGAAGATGCCTTAATGCTTTTATGATCAATTTATTAAACTAAGTATCAATGTTAATTACAATGCAAAAAAAAAAAAAAGGGGGACGATCATTTGATAAAACTTTGACCGGATGTCATGTTTGAATGCGATCTAATCTGAATGATCAAGTCACAGCCGAAGGACATTCTGACCCTCCTTCAAGGTAAAGCAGGGAAAGGATTAACCCCGGTCGTTAGCTGACCCACATGTATCGAGCTGGCAAGAGGTCACACAACCAGATACTGCTGTACATGTCCTAACATGGAAAGGAAATCTTTTTATTTTTATGTTTGATTGACGGGGCAGGGGGTGGCTATAATACCAATCCTCATCTACTGTCTGGAGGTACCCACCATCCCTAGCAGATGAAAGACACATGGACTGAGCTTTAACAAAAATAATTTCTTAAATAAAATAAGAAAGGGTATCGACCGCCAAGAAGTCACTGATTAATAACTAATTGGTTCAGGTAATGAGTGCGTCACCCAAATAACAATACAACCCATTCATCTGAAAAACTCCAGGCTCCACCCCAGTTTGTGAAATTTGTTCGTGATCAGCTTTTAACATTGGCTATAGTTTTAGAGAAGTTGTTGTCCTTGGACCAAGGGATAATAGCATTTGACATTTATGTTTGAAAAAAAAAAACGGATGAAAAGAACAAAAGTACTTTAACAGAATGATACGTGTGAAAGAAAATATTCTGCTTTTTTATATAGGTATGTGATTTTATAAGTTTGGGTTTATATATGTTTGAGCTGATGATTAAAACAGGTTAAAACAAGTGTATATTTAGATATAAAAATAAGCTAGTGTAAAAACGTTTAACTTTTGCCGTCACAATGGTTAATTCTGATTTATTTAGGACCTTATCTCATTATCTTCCTGACAGACCATACAGTGTTTTCATACAATTTCAGCAAAACTTACCTTCAGCAATCTGCTTACTGTGCCACACTACACCAGAGTTAAATAGTGACTAGGGCTGCCCCCTAATAGTCAACCAAATGTTAGTCGATGACGAAAGTCTTGGTCGACTAAGTTTTGATTGGTCGCGGAAAAAGAAAAAAAACCTCTCGTTTTTTTTTGTTTTTTTTTTTTACAAAAGGATGTTGTTTTATTATAAAGTTATTGTGTTGGTGTTATAAGTTCAGAAGTTGTTTGATGTCACTGATGTTACACTTTGTGTATTAATAAATTAACAAAATGTTCAGACCT
Organism: Hiodon alosoides; assembly: GCA_025775065.1. Classification (NCBI taxonomy): domain Eukaryota; kingdom Metazoa; phylum Chordata; class Actinopteri; order Hiodontiformes; family Hiodontidae; genus Hiodon; species Hiodon alosoides. The sequence goes on from JAOYSI010059147.1 coordinate 11,735, forward strand.
TCTCCTTGCTGTTTTTTCCGACACACCGGCTTTTGCCGGTGTTGCTGAGACTCGCATCGTGCATGCGCTTGTAAACGTTATATTTAGAGGCTCATTATTATGGTTTAGTATTAGCCCTGGAATTCAAACCATTTTCTGATGCCCCCCCAAAATACATATTTAAGTAATTAAATTAACATCATAAGCGACGACTAGTCGACTGATGGCTAATAACGACTACATATACGTATAAATATAATAAAACAAAAAATAAATGTAAATGTAAATAATGTTTAATGTAAATAAACAAAAAAAAAATGAAGGTCAATCTTAAGCTTGCATGAATGAGGGCCCTTGAGATCCATAGTCAGCTTATCTTTCACTATATGATTGATAGAAAAGACCAGACCTACTTTTTCCAGCAGGTGCACAGCCTATTGTGGAAGAGTATGTTCTGCTATTTAATAAATCTACCAAACCAGCTGCAGGCTACAGACTCTGCTCTGCAAGTTTGAGCGATGTTCATGCGCCGAGAAGTTCTTCATGCTCCTGACATTATGAATTTTAGGATGAAATCAAAGAGAACAAAAGCCATGTTTAGTTTGAAGCGGGGTGAAATTATAGCTAATCATAGATCTGAAGACAAAGTGTTCGTGGAAGAGTTCCAGGGTTCATGCATTGCAAAGGAAAGGTAATGCAAATTTCTTGACGTGTAAGGATCCTAAAGTAGTCAAGGAAAAATAATAAGAAATCTGGAGACATGATGAAACAGAGAAACAATTTTCATTACTAGCTTCAGAGAAGCATGCACTTAAATGGAGCTACATTTCTCATAGGGAAATGAAATACAAGCCAAACTCAAATCCTATTCTCACTTGGCTCAGGTCTGAAGATGTATCCCAGCGAGGAGCCAGACAGTGAATCCTGGACGGTCATCTGCTGTCCCATGTTAAATTATAAGGAATCCCCTGGTCCTATTGTGTTAAAGCATGTTTCTTAGGGTATATACTTTATACTTTATATATTATACTTATATAGTATACTTATATATATATATATGCTTTATATATCCATATATTTTATTTATAAGTGTGTTCCTTTTTTGTCCTGCTGTGCATTATTGTGTTTTCCTTTATATGAGTCTTACGGCAGGAAAGCCCACAGAGAAGTGCCGTAGGTCAAAGCAAGAAAAGCAGGGATTAATGTCTCCATGGAAACGATAGAAAAGTGTAATCCTGTCTAAGAGACTGATATACAAGTTCTTTTTTGTAAATATGAATAAATAAAACATTTTTCTAGTCACTGGGTTGTTGACAGACAATGCAAAACCTCAAGAAAAAAATATCAAGTGCGATTAATAAAAGAAAGTGCATTTATTAATGTCCATTTATAAATTGGGAAGCATGTGAATAAAACACTAATGCAGAGGTTCCTGTTAAAAAATAAAACTGAAAAGAACAAGAAATAAATATAATAGGATTACCTTTCTTCTTTAGGAAATGTAAATCTGGAAAATAATTCCACCAGAAGAAAATCATATGCGTTTAACTGCAGTTTGGGATTTGTGCCATTGTTGGAGGAGCTGACAGAAACGACAAGGTAGAATTGAGTTTAAAAATACCTCTTAAACACCAGAATGCATCAGACTGTGTCATGTGTTCCCTGTGTCGGTTGCTAGGGTGAGTTTGACCACCAAAGATAAAACAAGTTATCTATTCTCACAAACAACAGGACTACATTCCATTAGCGTGGATTTCTATTGGTCAAAAACGATGAAAGACGACCTGGGAAGTAAATTGTGGCAGTAAAGCAGCTTCTAATCACTAGCACAACAGTCTTTGATTGATTCATGACTTGATCCTTACACTCGTGGAAGTGACAGAGGCAGCTACTGTATCTAACCTCTAATTTTTTTGCTGACCGTGCAGCAGTGAGAATGAAGATAGCGCTTCACTCTCCTTCAGACATGACCTTTTCACTATATGATAAAGATTCTTAGCAGTAGAAGCCAATGGCAGCACTTTCAGCTGAATGTGGAGAACGTGTTTGCCATCAGGTATCGATATAACATATGTTATTCCACGCAGTCATAATTACTTTTACTGTTTTACTATTACTATTTTATTTTTGTATTGTGGATTGTTGCGGAAATATTTTTTCCACGAGTATTTTCTCTCTAACCACCACCATAACACTTAAAAAACATCTTAGTTGGGTGAATGGACTTTTTATTCCCTTGCTATTTATATCTGACGCTGCCTAGGGCTTGTCCTTGTAAGAAAGCTGCAGTAGACAGACACACGCACATACGTCACTATCCTACAGTGACAGTGATCACTATTCTACAGATATGCAAATCCATGTGAATCCTTACAGTGCGCCATAACCACTGTATCCTCATGAATTCGAAATATACACCAGCGATGTGGTGAAGGTGACGGTGAAGTCTTTGTCTTCCTACAAGCCTCTGACTAAGCAGAACTGGAGCCTGATGAAGCATTTTTTTTCAGACAATCTATGCATCTACCTTGTGACCTTAATTGTAGAGCTTTTAGCTGTGGCGTCAATCAATCGCATTGCCACAAAGCCTGCCTTACGACTCACTGATTCAGGAGCTTTAATCAGTACGTTTATAGAATTGTTTATTAAATTCAGTAAGAATCCCCTATTCCAATACTTGCTGCAAGGAATGACAAAAGTGCTTATTTAACTGCAAACCAGAAACTTGCACCAGTATTTGCTGCAAGGAATGACAAAAGTGCTTATTTAACTCCAAACCAGAAACTTGCACCAGTATTTGCTGCAAGGTAAGACAAAAGTGCTTATTTAACTGCAAACCAGAAACTTGAATGGTATTTTTCATCTCCATGACTCGCAATGTCCTCATTTTTTAAACGATGAAATTATTTTGCCAATTAGCTGATGCCCTAAGTAAGGGACATACGGTATGTAAGGGCTACTTACATGAGATGGGTTTTTTACATGTTACCCATTTATACAGTTGGATATTTATGGTAGCAATTCGGGTTAAGTAAGTACCCAGGGGCACAACAGCAAGGCCTTACCCGGGACTTGCTGATTACAATTGCACCGTCTTAACCACTAAAACACCTGTCTTGCACAGGTGCCCGAATAAAAACTTTTGAGTAACCTTAATATGTGGGTACTTTGATTCCAAAAACACCACAAAATGACTTTCTGCTTCAAAATCATTTGAAAATAACAATACTGCGGCATAAATCCAAAGCACAGCCACATGTTATAACTACATTTCCATTAACATTGATTCCTATTTCAAACAGTAGACCATAGCATGTAATGGTAGAAAGAACTAAAGAACTAACTAATGCAGGGATGGGAAAGAAAAGAACAATTAACATTCAGAGCACAAAATAACAAACAAAAGATTTTCTTCTCTACCCCCAAGGCTACCAAATAACCAAAACATGTCTGTTTAAAATTCCCTCGATGCACTCAAAGAATCAAACAGGGGCATTCAGAGGCCAAAATGCCAATGGGGTAATTGCACATAAACAGCATTGTGATAACAGCTAGAATGGAAAAACTTCACTGAAGAATCGGTTCTTTACCTCCGCTTGACTCGTTTTAACGAAGCATGCTCACACCCTAGTACAGTTAATTACTATGGCAACACATATACCGTGATATAAATTGCCCAGAGGACACATTATCAGTAACCCTGAATAAGTGCATGGATTCCCTTGATCCTATCAAATCTCACCATCTGTGTTACGATCCAGTTGATATCGGAGACTGTTTAGTTAGGATTTAGTTGTTCTTACACACAAAAATATCGGCACGATTGGTAGGTTCCCCACTGAATAGCCGAACAAGGAGACAGTACTTGCCTCTCTGCACATGATGCAGAGTTAACGTTAGGGGTTTGATGGGACAGAGCCCCAAAATCAAATGTTTAGTTCAGGGCTACAGTTATTTTCTGTTTGCATCTTTTTGTGCAAATACAACTTATTGTATGTCAGGCCTTTCAAAAGGTGTATTTGGTGTTGAAAAAGTTCCCAAACTCCGCGCGAACAGTTTTATCTTTGTAAACCCTCTCGCAATCAACAAATTCCTTGCTAATCTCCATTGAGTCAATCTGAATAAAATGATGGATGTAATAATTCTGCACGAGAGTCAGTGTTATGAAGATAAATATTTTTGTAATCGAAAGAGCTTTATTAAAAATCTGTTTATTATTAATTCAACCCTGAGTTACAATTTGGTGTAGTTCCTTGATTGACAATGGGTTTGAAAGGGAACTGTTAGCCCTGCAGAATCACAAATAGTACGTTACTGATGAGAAGATTCAGTTTGAATTAATAGATTGTCCTAAAGATAAAAAAAATCTGCTGCTTCAAAATTTTCAAAATGTACATTCACACAGCAGGATATGCAGAAATGGGTAGAGTTTAGTATTGGAAACGGGTTTGAACTGTGAAGAAAGGTAAAACGGTAAAGCAGGTAAAACAGACTAGCAGAATGGGGCTTCTAACATTTTGCTCACAGCACAAATGTCCAACAGAAACTACATTAGTGTTAATTGATATTGCATGGCTACAGGACGGAAGATGGAAATTTAGGCAGGCTATATTTCAAATATAAAAATTGCATGAATACTTCCTGGAACTCCAATAGTACTGAATTCTCAATGATTTTCAACAACAGTACTAAATGTTTTAAGGCGCCGTAGAATGAGAAGATGTTTCACTTGAATGCTCATAATTTAAAAACCATATATTATTTAAACATTCTGCCACCCAAAATAAAAACAGCTACTCCTGGATACAGTTAGGTCAGAGAGGAATATGTCAAAACCATAAGCAGGAGTTGTAATATGAAGCATTTAAACTGCCGTGCCAGTAGGTCTGTAAGTCCACAGACCGAGCAGTATTCGCACAAAAAAAAAAAAAATACACAAAAAAACACAAAAAACGGAGAGCCCTTGGAGGGGGAGACACAATCCTGAAAGTCAATTCATTTCAGTTCTGCAGTAGGAAAATGTCAAAGAAGAGTTCCTCCATGAGATCGGAATCTGAGAAGAGCCTTTCTGAGCAACTGAGCCGGGGGGATGGATGCAATTGTGAGGAGATCCGAAATGAAGGACCTGCCTTGCGGGATGATGCATGGTGAAGTTAAGGAGGCCAAAGAGTGAGATGAGGTTGTGTTTAGTGCACCGAGGGGAGGAAAGGTGAACGCTCACAATGGTAATGCAATCAAGCTGTTCCTCAGGGAGAGAAGACTGAAATTATATTGAGTCAAAATTGAATTCAAGGAGCGCTCAAGGACCAGCTGTTTTCTTATCAGGAAGGGAAAGATGGAATGTGTTAAAAACTAGGGTGGTTGTCTGGTGAACATAAATCAGGTGGGATCGAAGGAAGGTACAATAAGTGTACTGCAATAAGATCAGGCTAATTGTTCAACATTATTCAGCAGGTGTTTTAAGGAGACTTAAAAACAATTAAAAACAAAAGGCTTCTTCTATTTGCAGAGTTAAAGAAGAGGTCCAAATTATTAGGGTGAAGAGTCACGACCTCAATGGCACAGTTGTGTCAGCCTGGAGTAGCTAGCTGCCTTGCCTAATAAGGGGTTGTGAAGTAAATGAGGTAATATTAGGAGCTGAGTATGAATAGTGAAATTGACACTTAAAATTATAATTACCGTGAAGTGTGGAGAGGTAAAAAATAAACCTTATTTAAACTGTCTTCCTTATTTAAAATGTAGAATAGTAAACTGGAGAATAGGTGAAGGAGACAATCCTAAAATGACATGCCGTTTCATTGGGAAAGAAGCGATTTGCCATGTCAGGTTTATACGTTACAGAGCATAGGTTTGAATGTATTATTGATTCAGAGAGCATGCAGACTAAGCCTGAAGAGAAACCATGGGGCAGGCCACTAATTAGGCAGGTTAAAAACTCTGGGTTTAGTCAGTACATCAGCTTTAATAGGATCAGACAGAAACTAATTCGGGCAGAAGCGGTGGGGGGGCATTGCACATTTTAAAATTGCACAACAAATGCACAACCAAAATCATTCCAAACATGATAGGTCTGCCAAGCTGATCTAAATCACAGTATTTACTGTATCAGGACTGAACTGGGGATGCTTGCCCATTAAAAGCTTAATAGCTTTACATATCAGTGTGTATGTCAGAAAGCAGAACACATACGACTGACTAGGGTCGGTGCGGATATAGGTGAGGTTGACAGTCACAACATGAAAAATCAGGTGAGAGAGGGGTAAAGCGCTCAGTGACGAGAGTGGTAGTGAGGGCATAGGCCAGCAAACAGCAACGTACAGTGAGGGATTTGTCAGGGCAAGCACCGGGAAGGAATGTTGGGTACAGAGCGGTGGATGTGTAGGAAGCTGTCCTGGGACAGGAGGGTGCCAACCTGAGTATAAGGGAACAGATCAGCAGGTGAAAGGAGACTGGGGAAAAAATGGCTTGACATAGAAAGAGCCTGGCGGGATGTATAAGGAGGCTTGGAAAAAAAGTGGCAGTGGCATAAGAAGAACAGAAACTTAAGGTAAATATCTGGGTGTCTGGAGGTGCACGTTGTGTGGGAGAAAACATATCAAGAATCTAACATCTAAGGGGTCTGTTACCATGTCAACTGAGTGCAAGACCAAGAAAGCAGAAGTTTGCAAGTTGCTCTCCCACAATAGGTTGGGTAAAAGGAACACAGTGGCCTTTCGAAACCCTTCTGGTGACAAACAGCAGTCTGAATATTAATTGCAAGACAGAACATTACAGAACTGCAGTGGTGAGGAGGAGGCAAAGAGAGAGGGGTGAGGCCAGAAGTTAATGTGTAGGCAGCTGTCAGGACTGGTTACTGGAAATGCTGCATTAAATGGAGCCAGTCAAGAAGGGTGATCTCAACCTTAAGAATCAAATGGGTTGAAACATGAGGCATGGAAGTGAAGATTGAGTGGAAGCCTGCAGCAAGGCAAACAGACAAGTCCAAAATTATGTGAACCTTTGAGACAAAAGGGGGTATAACGCTGCTCTGGATGGGTTACTGAGTGCGTTTGCCTGCATTGTAGATCGAGCGCAGACCAGACCAGTACAACAAGCGAGGGAGTGAGGCTAATGCGGGTGTCGACTGCATGGGGAAGACTGCAAGGACTCCCTCATCGCTGTATCAGTCTCCTGCTCAGCTAAGACAGACCTGGTGATAGATCAGTTATGTACAGTGATGTCACAAGCTTTGGTAGGTACATTTTACTTAGCTTAGCAACTTAGCAACTCATAGTGTGTGGTGTGCTTTTTCAGGGTCCCTCCCTGATCTTGTTAGCAGCAGGCAAGTCAGCTGGGAGTGCTGGAAAGGGGGGAATTAACATCCAGAGGTTTAGATTAATTCTGTATGTACTTTCTATTTTATTTTTAAAATTTGCTTTCATTTTATGTAATTATTTAGTAAATAGGTTATGCGACTGAAAGTTCTAGAAAGTTCAAAAGAAATTGAACGCCTGTAAGTGAAGATAAATTGTAGGAAACATTGGGTGCTATATTTTTATAACTTAGTTACCGAAGATCCTCCGGAGGACGGCTTCAAAACTGTTGGTGTAATCGGACTGAGAGGTTGGCCTGGAGTGGATTCTTCCATTTACCTGGAAGTTTCCATGAGATGACCTGTGTCAAGCATCTGAGCTTCACAGATTAGTTTGCAAATGCCTGGATTAGAGTTTGTGACTGAGTTCAATAGAGTTGTGAGAAAAAACAGTTTCCCAAAATCTTTCCCATCAACAATGGATACCCAAATCTGAGCTCCAACGTACACCAATGTTACACAGTGAATCAACACCTTATCTTGCATTTATCTGAATGTTTACCTGGGTCTTTGTTATTTTCTATGATATTGTTGCATACGTTTTGTCGTGGAAATTTCTAGAAAAAAAAAGAATTGATGTTGTATTGAGCTCAAGAGAAAACATTTTCTGTCCAGAAAAAAACAGCCAAAGGGGTTCTGATTCTACATAGACAATCTTAACACTTTATAACATTAACATGTGTTACACCCCATATGACTATGCATTTCCCTTAAGCCCCCTGATTGGTTACATATTACTATCTTAATTCCCATTTGATACCTTAACTACAGGGGTTGGCTTCAACTATCTGGTTTTACACACCGTTTATCACAGCTTAAGAAAATAACAAAATACGCTTGAGTGAAGTTCACAAGATCTGAGTTTTCTTACCCATGGCAACCTAGACAGGAGCAGTAAGTCTCCTATTGCCTCTACAGACCATTGTTTACATTCCGCTGATAAAGGATGTCTGAGTTGTACTGGGTGACCCATCAGGGCAACAATACAAACTTGTAACATACTTTCAAGTGTATATAATAAAACACAACAAAACATAACATAATAAAACACAGCTAAATATTTTTCCCTCACAGTTTAGATCGTGTTACACTTTTTTAAAGCCTGTTTTTAGCAAACATTATGATAAGAAAAAACAGAGCTGCTTAACCAGCTATTTCAGCTTCTCTTCAATTTAAAATTATTGGCCCTCAAGCTTTTCTTTATCTTATTGTGAAGACAGCGTTTATAAAGGAATTATTGCGTCCTCTATGACCTCACTTGGCACTTGCCACTTGCTTCCTGAGGACAAAATTTAAGGTTTGGTTATTTGCAGAGGGCCAGAACAGTCCCGATAACCACGTTTACAGTCTCTCTGTAATATATTGCCATTGGCAGTGTTTTCTATGAGCGACAAAGATTCTCACCTCTTTGTCCCTCGCCCTTGAAACAGATGGCAGTGGCTGCTGGGAAGGGATTACAGGGTTGTCCCACATCATTTTTAGACATGTAACAAAGTCACGTTTGTCACTCCAAATAAAAGGCCAACAGTAGGTTACTTTTTCAACAAGTGCACTTCATTTTTGCAACAACAGGCAAGGTTTGCCCCATCTGCCCTGCCCCCATGTCTACTCCTTGGAAATATAGAGTGAAAAAACAAGTAATTTCTTTACCGGTATGTTTTAAAAAAAATCATTTGTAGACCCCAATTCTATAGAGCTAATATATACGCAGACTAAGACATATTATTTACTCATTTATAATTATACCACATAATTGTACACAGTGCCTTGTAAAAGTATTCAGACCTCAGATAAATTCTCTTTCAGTTATCTTTTCAGTTGTCTTTCAGTGCTGAATTACAAATGGTACATTGAAATTTTATTATGTCTGATAATTCATTTCAAAACACTGTCATAGGCCATGCGCTTAGGATCATTGTCCTGATGAAAGCGGACAAAAGCAGTATTCACCTGTATTTTGCTCCATCCATTCTTCCTTCAATTGCTGTAATTGTGATGCGGAAAACGACTAGGAACAAAATAAGCCTGCTATGAAGTGGCAGGCCACAAAAGCTCACATAATGGGACAGCTGAATGCTGTCATCTGTAAAAAATCATCTGTCCTTGTTTGCAACACTCACTATCAAGTTCACGCGCAAGAACTGAACATCAGGGGCTTCATGAAATGGGTTTTCATGGCCGAGCAGCTGCACACAAATCTAAGATCACCATGCACAATGACAAATGTCAACAGGAATGGTGTAAAGCTCACTGCCATTGGACTCTGGAGAGTGGAAACTTCTCTGGAGTGATTAGTCAGACTTCACCATTTGGCAATCCAATGGACAAATCTGGATTTGGTGGATGCCAGGAGAATGCTACCTGTTACCATAGTGCCTAATAGAGGAGGAGGAATAATAGCCTAAGGCTTCTTTTTCGTGGTTCGAGCTAGGCCCCTTAGTTCCAGCAAAGGGAAATGTCAACGCTATAGCGTGCAGTGACATTCTAGGCGGTGGAGTGTTTACAACAGTTTGGGGAAGGCCTTTTCTTGTTTCAGCACTGAAATCCCCCCATGCACAAAGGCCCATCCAGAAATGGTTTTTCAAGATTGGTCCCCAAGAACTGGACTGGCCTGCACAGAACCCTGACCTCAACCCCATCAAACAACTTACAAATATAAATTGGAATGCTGACTGCGAGCCAGACCTTATGGCCCAACATCAGTGCCCGACCTCGCTAATGCTCTTGTGGCTGGATGGAAGCAAATCCCGGAATCTAGCGGAATCCGCATCTAGCGGAAAGCCTTCCCAGAAAACTGGAGGCGGTTATAGCAGTAACAGGAAGCCAATACCCCATATTAATGCCCATGATTTTGGAAGGAGATTTTCTACGAGCAGGTGTCCACGAACTTTTGGCCATGTAATAAATATATTTGTGTTTTCTAGGACATAATATCAGATTTTAATACAAAAAAATGCTACAGTGTGTGTATACAAAAGGGTGACAAATTCAAAATATGCTCTAGCCTTCGCAGTCACCAGATCTCAACCCCAAAACTCTCTCTTATGGAGAGTTTTAACTGCGCTCTCTACCTGTCACCTTTCACATTCACCCTTTTTGTTAACCTGTCCCTACTTCTGGATCCTGCCATTAATCATCTCATTATCCACTTAACATTCCACTCAACCATGTGCAATGGTCCAATCTCCCTCTGCTCCCATTCACCCTGCACCTCCCCACTTGGTTTTCTGTTTCCCATAAAAACCCTGCACTAATCCTCAGTCAGTGTGAGGCTGAGGTGGTTCAGAAACATAGGGAAGACAACACGCATGGGAAAAAAAAAAAAGGCAGACAAGGGAATTTGAAGAAGACGGTGACGAAGAGCAAAATGGTGGAGGGATTGTTTGGCCATCAGAGACCACATGTGAGGTGGGCTAATTGGCAGAAACAAAGTTAAGGCAAAGCAGGGCGTTAACCGATGTTGTACTGAGATAGGCGATGAGATGTGCTTTATATTGTTAACTAAAATAGCTAGTGAAGGACAGATCAAAAAGGTCTATGTTAAACTGAGCTGAGTTTACAAGAAAACGGATGAGTGTTAAACACTTTTGTCAGGAAAAACCTTCAGATGTCTTTTAGATATCTTCACCACAACATAAGGTATCTTACAGTTCATCACGGAAACTATGTTATTAAAAAAGAAAAGTCTTTGTGAGCTTTAAAACCAAACTGTTTACAAAAGAAACAAAATAAGGCTAACAGAGCACATAGCTTTAACCAAGTTAACTTTATCATAATTCCAATAATTCTCATATACTGCAGAAGAACATTTTAAGCACTTTCAGATTCGAACACTCTAATATGACAGTGCCTGCCCGGATGATACAGCCATATGTGTAGTATCCAGAGGAATTGGAAAGCTTCAGTTTTGTTGTGGGCACTAGAATTCCTTTGACTAGTGGGATAAACGGGAGTTTTCTGTCATGGAGAAGAGTAGAGCAAAGCTCAGGATTTGAGGAACTCATAGTCAGTCTCTTTCAGAGGCATCTGTGCGGAATAGAGAGTTTCATTTTGCTTCTTGAGCTGTGCGTTTTGCATCTTGGGCAATAAGGAGTAAAAAAACTTTTTCAGGAACTTTAAGAGAACCCTCTGCCTTGCTTCCTGAAATGAATTGTCACCTTTTGGGTTAGTCGTCTCCAACTTCTGTGGCAGGTCTTGTGGAAGGCACTGAATTCTGAGTCAGACTGCAGATGCTTTGTCCTATTTTAGTTCCTAGTCCTTGAGCAAGGGCGTGGCTGCCTCTTCTCAGAGCATAGCTAAGAGGCTGTAGCGGGAGAGTGTTTTTTCCTCTTCTCAGGGTGCAGCAGCTGGGCTGTTGCGAAACAGTTTGGATTGACTGTTGACAAAAAGACCGAAGAATGTCTGATTTCTGGTTTTAAAGGAAGTTTGATTTACAGTTCTTGTCAGTAGTTCTCTTGTTATTGTCAACTTCAAAGTTGTTGAAAAGCCATAACACATCGAACAATCATCTAAGAATACAAAATACCGAATCTGATATATGCAAAGGTCTATATAAAATGAATGAAGGTGGCTAACTGACTATATATATACTGTATTGGGACACCTACACATTATACCTACAGGAGCTTTTATGACATCCCATTCTAAATCCATCGGCATTAATATCGAGTTGGTCCCCCCTTTGCAGCTATAACAGCTTCCACTCTTCTGGGAAGACTTTCTACAAGATTTTGGATTGTGTCTGTTCCCCAAACTGTTTCCACAAAGTTGGAAGCATAGAATTTTCCAAAATGTTGCTTCCAACTTTGTGGAAACAGTTTGGGGAAGGCCCTCTTCAGTTCCAGCATGATTGTGCCCCAGTCCACAAAGCAAGGTCCATAAAGGCATGGTTGGAAGTGTTTGGTGTGGAAGAACTTGATTGGCCCGCACAGAAGCCTGACCTCAACCCTATCGAACACCTTTAGGATGAACTAGAACGGAGATTGTGAGCCAGGCCCTCTCGTCCTACATCAGTGTCTGACCTCACAAATGCTCTTCTGGAAGAATGGGCAAAAATTCCAACAGACACACTCAAATACTTTTGTCCATATAGTGTATGTATGTGTGTGTGTATATGTATGTTTGTATGTATATTTATA
>JAOYSI010059158.1:0-10132 GCA_025775065.1 Hiodon alosoides
TAGTGTGTGTGTACGTGTCTGTGATGTGTGTGTGCGTGTGTGGTTGTGTGTGAGTGTGAGTGTGTGTGCGCGTGTGTAAGTGTCTGTGATGTGTGTGCGTGTGTAAGTGTCTGTGATGTGTGTGCGTGTGTTGTGTGTGTGTGTGTGGTTGTGAGTGTGTGTGCGTGTGTGTAAGTGTCTGTGATGTGTGTGCGTGTGTTGTGTGTGTGTGTAAGTGTCTGTGATGTGTGTGTGTGTGCGTGTGTGGTTGTGTATGTGTGTGTGCGTGTGTGTAAGTGTCTGTGATGTGTTTGTGTGTGTGCGTGTGTGGTTGTGTGTGCGTGTGTGTAAGTGTCTGTGATGTGTGTGTGTGTGTGCGTGTGTGGTTGTGTATGTGTGTGTGCAGAGGAGCAGTTCATTTCTAGCTATTTATTAAAATGGAGACATAAACCCTACAGATGGCTGCAGCAGCAGTGAACTTCGACCTGACCCCATGCGTGTGCCGCGGCAAGCCGCAGGCCGCGTTCTACAGCTGCCCTCTGGGAGCTGAACCCCCCTTCCCCTCTCAGGAGCAGGGTCTGCTTGGTCGCGTGGAGGAGGGCTTGAGCGGGGCGTATTTCTAACGCAGATGGAGCACTCTGCAGTGCGCCACCATCCCTGGGCTCATTTGTTAAAAGGGATCGCCCAATCCCATTAGCTAATAGGAGCGTAATTGAAGCAAAGACGTTACTGCGCCAGAGGTGCCCCGCGGCCAAACTCAGCCGGCTTGTAAAGTGTCACATGCCAGGAAACTGTAGCTGTATGATGTAGCTTTTGTTTTTTTTCTAAGACATCTATTAGACTTTTCAATTGTTTTTAATGACAACCAACGCAAACCAGCATGAGACAAATTGTCTTAACAAAAGAATCATGCAGAGATTCCCCCGTTTTCAGCTGAGGAATCCAGGTATATATCGGTCATAGATAAGATACTACTGTTTTTTACATTTTTAATTGTTTGCTCTCTATCGACATAATACATTAATCAAAGGATTACTTTTAGGATTTCAGTATTTATATTTTGAAGTTGATAAGTCACTGTAAAAACGCTTATCTTTGCTTGGCAACCTTATGTACCAAAGCGAAGATGAGCGTTTTTTAAAAGTTATTTGTTCATTTAATTCTGAAATCTCGATCTCTAGCCCCAGAGATCATTTCATCCCAGTTGTGGCACGTTGGCTCTTCTCTAGGTACTTTAAAATCACACAGAATTAAACATCGGCCTACTCCACATTAGTACGCAGAAGGAGTCTGGCCTCCAGAGCAGCTTCTGACAGCGAAAGGAGCTGAACTTTTTCACACGTCGACCGCGCGTTCCAGGGCGCCGCTCTTGTTTGACTTTCCACCGCCGGTGGCCCTCGGACGGCTCAGACCGAGGGGAGACACGCTGTCTTGCTTTGCTCATTATTTGGCGTGTTCTTTTCGCGTGCGTGTTCACAGGCCGAGTTCGTAATCAATGCTGTCAGAGTGTACTGCTGAGCCTGGCCACGTCCCTCGCTGCAGGTGTGCACCGAGCAGCTGCTGTCGCTGCCAGACGCGAAAAGCTCGCAAAGTGGAAACCGTAAACAAGGCGGAAAGGTGAACGCGCGACGCGGAAAGGTGAACACGCGACGCGGAAACGTAAACCCGCGGCACACTTTAAGGTCTCTTCAAGTGTCTCACAGACCCGTGGTTCCGTCGTCACACAGGTGGGTCCGTCTGCACGATTGGCAGGTCAGCTGTACCTGATGCCCTTTTCTGTGTGAGTGAGTGCATCACATGGAATGATTCAACATCTTCATTAATCGCTGTGTTATTCATGGGCATTTCAGATCATCCTATAAAACTCAGTGGGAAAAGGGGGAGAAATCTTTACATATCTGTAAGAATACATGAACCAGTATTAATCTTTCACATTTAGTTTGTGCTATAGCACTGAAATCTAAGATTAAAAGAGGGACTGATTATCGCCTTAGCCAATGCTTCAGCACCTCCCTGTGAAACCCTCTGGGCCGCGTTTTTACAGTAATCACAAACCCAAAAATAAAAGCCACAACGAAGTCAGCACAAACTCTGTTTCTACTCTTCACGCTTCTGTGCCGTCGTGCTGCGTAAAGCCTGCCACTCTCGCCGCCATGGTGACGCATTCCCCGCCCCAGGCAGGGCTCCCGCCCAGGCCCACCTTCAACCCCAACCCATAATAGGACACCTGAGGATATGATTTGCAGGTTACAATCCAGCTCATGTCATTTGCCGGTTGGAACCGGAAGTGCATAGCAGTGGCATACGATTGGCCAAGCGTCGCCTAGCCTGTGGCCAGGGCTCCCCAAATCAACTTTCTGGGTACCAAATGTATTTTAAAATGTAAATAAATACCTATAAATACAGCTTAGAATTACACAAAGGTTTGCCGGGATGTCTTTGAGACTAAATGGAATGATCCCCATGGTGTCCGAAATCGGGGAGTTCTGACGCCCCCCTGACCCTGTAGCTTCCCCCCAGAGCAGCGGGTGTGCAGAGTGCGAAGAGCGTGCCGTGAGTCTGCAGGGCGTGGTGTTTGAGTGAGCAAGAGGCGCCTCGGTCCATCTGTCCTCAAACCCTGTGCTTTTTTTCATGTTATTTTGTTTCACCGAAAAGGTTGTGGTTTAATCCTCCTCTTGCCGCACGGCGTCCGTGATAATGAAAAACCGGCAGGTCAGTCGCTGCAGGACTGGCTGAGGTCTTTCTGACCCAGGGTGTGCTCCTCACTGGTTTCAGCCGGGATGTGATCCACTCTAATGCACTCTCATCCAATGAGGCTTTAGCCTGGGACGTGACAAGTTCAAAAGGTCAACGCTACGTTTGCAAGCCCACAACGGTATTGCTTTACAGAAGTTGAGTGCTTCAAGATCCTACGCCTCTAGGCCAATTGGCAATGGAGACGTTAGCTGCAGTGGTTCAATACAGGGTGAATACATCTTCAGCTCGACTTTGTTCCAGCGCCGTCTGAGATATGGTGACTTCAATCCACACCAGTAAACATAACATCATGTGTCCCGGCAGAAAGCGCCTCCCTCTTCCCGAACCGGGCCAGACACAAAGCGCCTCCCTCTTCCCGAACCGGGCCAGACACAAAGCACCTCCCTCTTCCCGAACCGGGCCAGACACAAAGCGCCTCCCTCTTCCCGAACCGGGCCAGACACAAAGCACCTCCCTCTTCCCGAACCGGGCCAGACACAAAGGACCTCCCTCTTCCCGAACCGGGCCAGACACAAAGCGCCTCCCTCTTCCCAAACCGGGGAAAACGTGTGAACAGAAAATAGAGTAGAAAAGTCCCACCTTCATTACACTGGCTATTTTGCACTGCAAATCTTTCCGCTTGCACTTACACTGAGATGGGCTTTTGCTCATAGGCGCATAGAATCAAGCACTTGGCCCACCCGAGGGAGAACCCCGTTATCCGCTGTGACTCAGCGAGCATTCAAAGCGAATCGCGGGAAGTGCCTGAGACAATGATGTCACCGCACGAGCGGCACAAACACTCCTAAATGGAAGTCGCATGGCGTGTACACTGCCACGCCTCCCCCCTAAGGATCGTTATGTCAAACGCTGCACGCAAGCCTCTCTGCTCACAGAGCCCAGAAACAGGGCCATTCCAGCCACATGCATGACTTCACAAGCCCTAAAGGACACGTCCGCGATGTCGTTGTCGGCGCTCGGGTACGCTTATGTAATTCTTAGCCGAGGAAATGGGAAACAGGGCCTGGTTGGAGGGCGTTTTCCGCTTTCCGCACGGGGGTCCAGGACGAGAGACAAGGGTAAGCCTTTCAAGCGCGGAGAGCCTTGCTCAGGCCAGTTGGTCTCTGCTCTCCGAAATCTCGCTATCACCTCGCGACCCCTGGCTATCGCCCCAACTGAGGAATTACAAAAAAGAAGCTATTTCTGAGCTGCGGCGTTTCGGGGGGTAAAGCACTGATAAAATGCAAATGGGTGTTTCGCTGTACAAACTCCTGACACAGGGAATCAGGCTCCGCAGTGCGCCCGCAGGGGCTGGGGAGATGACCCCCCTCACCCCCCACCACCGTCACTTCGAGTCAGCCGCCGGCGGCTCCTCTCCCCGCTGTGATTATAGCTCTGCGGTGGCCCGGGAAACCAACGCGCTCCCGCGCTGCATGAAATGTCTGACCGGACACGCCGGTCCAAGAGTCAGCCCCGCTGGATCGCTCGGCCCTGTCCGGTCCAGCCAGGGGAGGGGGAGACCACAGAGGGCGGCCACGGCTGGGGCAGAGGGCCTAGGGAGGGCTTACACAACACGGCAGAGCTTCTGGGGTTCAGGGCACTCCACGCAGCCTGGGACAGACTGAGGGGGCAGGAGAGGTCGGGGGGGGTGATGGGAGTCCCCAGCCAGAGGGACAGGCAGTCACAATTTAAGAAATGCCCTCAGGTAACAAACCAGTTGAAAGGGCACATAGTATCCCCTCGACATGAACCAGCCCTTTTGAGCCTGTTTCGGCCCCTTTGTCCGTCATGACTGCAAACGCCACATCCCTTTCATGGCCACCAGCAACGGCGCTCGCACTATACAAATAACTAGCCTCTCTTACCCCCTTTCGTCATCTCGAGTCCCACTCAGTTGTCAGGGTTACGTAATCGCGGCGCCCTTCTGGCTGGTGGAGCGCGAGGACCCTTGTCTGGAGAGTGCAGCAGGGGGGCTCCTCGCCCACACCATCCCCTCCGCCCGCGCACCTCCAACCCGGGCCTGGCTCTGTGGCAGTTCCTTTTCCTCCGGCAGTTGGCGCTCCAGCCAAAGAGGGTTCGGGCCTGCTCTCCATAGCCGCTGGTAAATAGTCCCGCCCTGGTAAAGTGCCCCCTCCCCCGACCTGTCCGGAACAATCTGCAGAATGCAGGTTCTGCAGAGCGACCACGTTACAAAGACCCTCGCACTTCTGTTCTCAGCTCTTTTACGCCGTAACTCATGGGCCCCGCATTCAGGGCTGAGTTTGAGGAGTCTGGCCTTTCAAGATGATAATGCTCGTTAGGTTTTGCTTCAGACTGAAAGTGAAAGAACGGGCTTGCGGGCGAAAAAAGGCAAAGAAATCACAGCTCTTAAGTGGGGAGGCAGAGCCCGTGGCGCTTTCAGGAGTTATTCACGGTCTTTGAAGACGTTATTGGAGTCCTGGCATGGAAGCCTTAGTGGGGCGCCCATCCCGGGCCAGTGAGATGAGTCGGAGGAAACAAACACCAAACAGTAACGCCCCATTAAAGCCGGTAATGTTTGTTGAGAGCTTTGAAAAGGGCTCCTATTTCAAATGAAGGGCAGAAACTCTCTCTGTTCTGCCCTTGAGTTCTGACTGTGGAGCTTTACCCTAAACATCAAATTCTACATCATGTGAGTCAATTCCGATGTTGTAATAAGTAGCGTTGAATGTGTTCATAGTCAGTGTCGAGTTATGAAACAGGAAACACTGCGATTTCTCAGCCGAGCAGGTAGCGGAGTTCAGCTAATTTCGTCAAGGCAGCAGTCATCGGCAAATGTGGAACGTCAATCACTGCCAAGCTTCACAGTTTCCCAACTGGGAATAGAAGGGCAAAGTTCGGAATACCGGTGGATACCTCGCTATGACAATCCGGTCGCACTCCACGCTGAGGAATTAAGACAGATAGAGTCAGCTGTTCCCCGTTTTATGTCTTACTTACTTTGGAAGGATAGCATGTGGTATCGCACGTCCCGTTGCATGTGTGTAAAATGACACGCAGGTGTTGGTGTGCGAGGCCCTGGCAAAACATAGCGTGCTCGATCGTGTTTGAGATTCCATCAACCCCCCCCACGCTGAAATCAATAAGCGACGCTGTGTCCGTAAGCCATACAAAAGTCAGCCGTCATTGTAGAACAGGTCTTTGGGTTCAGTAACAGCAGGAACTGCCTCACTGGGGCAACTGACTGCACCTCTCCTCTCTTCCCCTCTCTGCAGTTTAGCCCTGCATCCTGAGCGCGTGCTGGTGGCCACCGGGCAGGTGGGAAAAGAGCCCTACATCTGCGTGTGGGACTCCTACACAGTGCAGACGGTGTCGATCCTCAAGGACGTGCACACCCACGGCATCGCCTGCCTGGCCTTTGACCTCGACGGACAGGTACTGACACATCCCAGCCTGCACACGATACACACACGCACACACACCCATGAAATGAAGAAGAAGCAACACTGAGGCTGAAGGATTGCAAATAAAAAGTTATTTAGAAAAACTGCAGTGCCGTGTGCAGTGCTTTAAAAACCTCGAGACAGAATGTTGGGGGAAAGAATTAGTACATGACTGTGTAGAACTGACTGTATGTCGCTCACACGGTGCAGAGAGACTTTCCTCCGACGCTGGGGAACCCGAGTTCTGATGCCACAGGAGCGCGTTTGTCCTTCCGCCTGGTTGGCTCCCAGCTGTCCTATAGCAGCGGGAACACCGCCGGCGCCACTCAGCTACGCGTCCGAGTGACCCACTTCGCCACGACGAACCAGGGCCACTGTGTCCGCGAGTGTCAGTCTTCGGTTCCAGCTGAGACGGACCGTCTCCACACCGCGGGCTGGGGTTCTGCTGACGTGTTGCAAGTGCCAGGCCCGCACTGAAAGGGATCGAGACCCACAATCAACGCGGCCCAATCTGAATCCTGAACATAGAAAGCCTGGCTGCTTCTTTCCTGATTCTTCTGTTGAGGAAGGAGAGAATGAAGCGGGTGAACGTGCACATCACCCTACGCGGGCTGCAAGTTTTCTGGATCCTTATGAGGGATTATGAGTGTCTGATGCTTCAACACAATTAGTTAAAAAAAAAAAAAAGTTTCGTCATATTTCTCTTGTAGCTGAGAGTGGAAGGTTTCAATTAGCAGTGAGTAACGCGTACATTTCGTAGCTTGACTTTTTTTCCCGACTTGTCTCACCCGGGAACCGTTAGGAATTAACAAAGCGCCCAGATACGCAGGTCCTTTTATTAATGTTTTCGCAGCTATTTTTTAAAATTTCCATCTCACCCCTTAAGAAGCGCCTTTGATCTTCATTAAATCCTTCGTAGATTCTGCAAAGCGAGATTCTTCACTGTCTCCTCCCTTAGACCTTTTTATTTTTTAATAACCCAAACGGCTTTGCACGAACGGTGAGTCAACACTGAGTCATAGCTGAAACTCACAGAGGTACGTGGAGGGGCTGAATTCCTTACCGCTAAGGTTCCGCTCTCCCGCTATTTTGGCTACACGCTAGTGAAACGGTCACACTACGAGACGCCAACCGACACCATCTCAGAGACCTTTTTTGCATAACTTGGTTGGCCAATATGTTACCAAAGGTCACTAAAAGCTTTATTATTGGGTTCATCAACAAACGGAAACCTTGTCGTTTCCCCCCTCCAGTGTTTGGTGTCTGTGGGTTTGGACTCGAAGAACATGATCTGCGTGTGGGACTGGCGGAAAGGAAGGGTACTCGCTGTGGCCCCTGGCCACACGGACCGGGTAACGTAACGCCGACCCCTGTCACTTTCGCTTACACCGCCCATATTGATTAAGTGTTTGTTTTTCCAAAGTAGCCTAGTGTCTCCAGCAGGACATTTTTAAACGAAAGTAGAGAAAACGCACATAAACGCATTAGGGCCTATTGATTTCGACAATTAAAAGCAAACCCCAGGAAGCAGTTAATTAAATTACGTTTTAAAAAATCTGGAAACCTAAATAGTTTTAGCTATATTTTTAAATTAGGGTGACAATAGACGGAAGAGGGTTTTTTTTTTATCTCCTTGACTAGGTACCACATTAGCAGTGACTACGTTGTACTTTTTTCTGACACAGATTATATGAGTACTTTAATTACATAGGCTAATAGACAACTCGTTTATCTTATTTTGAAAGCTGGTAAGTGACGATTGAATTGAAACGCTCACTGTAGTTCACTCCTAGTTCTTAAGAGGTCAATTAAATGTGGTTGTTGATTATGCGATATAAGCATATTAAATACCGCACTCTACATTGCAGATTTGTGTGTGGGGATTTTATGTCAAATACAATGGAGACCCCCAATTCTGTTTTAAAATCCGTGTTTTGTGATCTTTTTTTAACAGATATTTGACATATCATGGGATCTGTACCAGCCGAGCAAGTTGGTCAGCTGTGGGGTCAAACATATTAAGGTAATAAACCTACGTAACTAATGCACAGGCTCACAGGAGAGCAATCGTGTCTGCAGTGAATTTAATTAAGCCAGTGAGTGTTATTAATTGAACGTTAGTTGAAGCACTGCAATAAGTTGATGTCTGGCCAAGGTTTATTTTGTTTTAAGTTAGGCGCATTGCACACATTCTGCGGTGGAAGGCATTTTCGGTTTCATCCTGTCGCGGATCCGCCGTCAGACGGTAAACAAAAGAGGGCTGTCTTGAAAATGTGATTGAATCGGTTACGGTTCAACAGACAGTGACCTCAGGAACAATGGTTGCCACGCGCAGGTAGCATCCGTCGCACACTGAAACGCAGGGACAGGCGGTCTGGCGTTTGGGAGGACGTTGTTTTTCTTCCGTCTTTCTGGTTTATTAATCCTCCAGACATTGCTGGGGACCACGGGCGTGCACCTGTGTGACGGAACTGAAAAAACCCCAGGCCCCCCGCGCGTGGTTGTTTCCAAAGAGGGATGGGTGAGAATGAATTATTCGCTGGTGAGGATTCTAGCTGAGTGTGAGCAAGGCACGATGAGTTACCAGAAAGAGGTTCGCTCGGGAGGGACGGACACAGTCACATTAAAAAAAAAAAAAAAAAACAGAGTTTGTTTCGATGCGCTCAGTTATAAAAAAATTCTTCTTATTTCCGGGATTCAGTGTCCTTATCCCAGCTCTGCTGAAAATAGATCGCTCTGGAAGTAAAACGGACTGCCGTACGTAATAACTCTGACCGTGACTGCCTTAAATAGCTTTACTATTCGTTTTTAAAGTGCTTTTTAGCAGTAGCTATTTTGCCAATGTTTAGTGAGAGGCATCTCCAATTTCCTGGCTCCCTGAATCTGTGAAGATCTACTTGTTACTCGGAAGCTGTTTGCCCTTAGAGGGTGCAGATTCCCAAACCCATTTCCCTTGTAGCCTATAATTTCAGTTTCTGACATAGGGGTTTATAGTGACATTCGTCCTTTGGAGAAATCGAGCAGACTGTTCTGCAGCTGGTTAAAAGCTGAATAGTTCCCAGGGTCTGGGATAGTGGAAGCTTTTTAAACAGGAAGAATGACGGTTCAGCCCCTTTTTTTGCGCTGAAGGCTCAGTGATTACATGAATATGTTACAGTAAATTCCTGTTTCTCGGGGTAGAGCACGGTGCAAGATTTGGTCCCTCTCCGAGCTCCCTGGTGGACGACGGAGATCGTTGCCTGCCCCGTGTTCACTCCCCGCCCCCCTTCACCGCAGCAGTTGACCCACATAATTCTGGAGTCTTTACCCCACGCAGACCGTGTCACATCTGTTCTCCCCTGGCCCGAGTGCTCGGCCGGCGATTATGGATACACTCTGTGCATCCAGGAGATGTATTAGTGGTAATCCGGCCCCGCCCTTCCAGCCACACAAACCCCGGCACTGCTCAGCCATTGGTGGCGATTTTCGCCAAACAGGTAAATCAGCATCAGCAGCAGCTGCCCAACCTGACCAGTTCACGTCATTCGCTATTGATCAGAAGTCACGTGGTGTTTTCCGTTTCTTTCCTTCAGCTAGGCATCTGAGCCTTTGAAATCCAGGCATTCACATCAGGATCACAGTTGAAGCTGATTAGGGAGACGCCACCCACGTTGGTTCCACTTTGCCAGTAATCTCTCCTTTGTCTCAGGCATTTTGGGTCTCCTGCCTGTTGTTTAAGAGTGGTGGATTAGCCTCCCCGTCGCGGGCCCTGCGCTCCTTTGCGAGAGGGGGAAACCTTGCCAGGCACTGTCAGGGAGCAGCCACCCAGGGCCCGGGCCTTGTGCACCTGAGCCTTGCCAAACGACCGCTGGTCCGATCTGCGCTTTCAGAGGGGAGGGGACCGGGCGAGCAGGAAACCGAGACGAGGAGGAGGAGGAGGTGGAGGAGGAGGGCGATGGCAGGGTTGGGGAGCAGCTGATGAACGGCCTCCACTTCACATCGTTGGGGGGGGGGGGGGGCGGGGGGGGGGGGGGGGG
>JAOYSI010059158.1:10142-21928 GCA_025775065.1 Hiodon alosoides
CTGGGTTTGGGTGCTGCGGTTTTAAGGCCTACAATAACAATAGTACCCCCCCCCCCCCCCCCACCTCCTTCCCCCTGAGAGCAATGCCAGCAAAATGTTTTATTCACTGGGGCACACGGGCATCCGCCACAGCTGTGGGTTCTCGCCTTCGAGAACAAACGGACGCGTTTGGGGGGCTGCCGACGCCACTCGTCAGGTGCCACTCAAATCTAAATTTGTCGAGGTGCCCGGTCTAATTTAGCAATGCACCCGAAGGGGGCACTCAGATCCTGGCAACACAGGTTCCAGTAGAGTGGCTTTTGTATGATTACAGAGAACCTCGGGCCACTGGTGGGCAGACAAGGGGCAGACAAAAGGGGCAATGGGATCTCATTCAGCCCCATCCGTGATGAATAGTCTGCCCCTCACCTGCCCGGGCCCGTCTCACTAGCCTCTTTAAACCTCATTAGCTCTTTAATGGATGCAGACCGTAGGCAGTTCTTCATCCCCACAGAGAGCCTGTTAAGGTGCGTTTTCCACAGGCTGGGTTTCCCTTCTCCATCCATCCCTGAGGTGTGGGAGTGGATGTTGGTTAATATGCTAACAACAGTCCCGGTCAATGCCGGGCCGGTGAAGTCATGTCACTTCAAGTGCAATCGCTTGTTTTCCATCAGCAAAATCTACCGTGCGCCCTTCGGACGCCGTCGCAGAAGGAACTCTCTCCGCGCATGCGTGACCCCTGCCGCTGGCTGAGAGCGCGGCTTAGCTTGCAGCCGAGCGTTCCGCGTCACGCTCGGCCTCCCCTAGGAGATAACCACCGCGCGCAAGACATGCCCCGCCGTTCAGCTCTAGGTCTGGAACGTGCCGGTGAATCCTGACGACCTCGTTCAGAAACACTACTCCCCGCCTCCCCCCGCTGTTCACGACGTCCAGACCCCCTCGGCGTCGACCGGCCGGAGGCAGGGACGTGCCGCTGCATTCCGATGAGCTGGTCTTGCGGCTGATGTGGAGCGACCCACTGGGGAGGGGAGAGAGAGGGCCAGTGTGCTCAGAGAATAAGTGTGGTGCGAAAACCGTAAACCAAAGAACAGGATTTTTCATCCAAGGACACAGAGTGAGACAGGGTTGCAGTCTGTGTCCAACACTTCACAATCGGCATCGGTGAGTCGGCTATGGCGTTGGAACAGTCTGGCCTGACTACACAGGACAAAGAAATCAAATTCCTGCTCTATGCAGATGATCTGATCCTGCTTTCCTGCAAGGGCTCCATCAGAGCTTGGGAGAAATGGCCCTACTGCCCCTATGTAACAACACCCTGACAACAGCACCAGCTACCACTACCTGAGTCTAATAATCGATATGTCTGGAAACTTCTACTGCTCTGGCTTGCACCTCAGTTCGGCCTGTGTACAGGTGGTAACTTCCCCTGCGCAGAACTTGGACTGGCTGCCCAGAGCTTTCCTGGTTTAAAATGAAACCCTCGCCGTAGCACTGGTTCTGTCTGGGTAGGTTCCCTGAAAAATGACTTTGAAGGTCACAGCCTCAGTACTGCAGCCATTTTGACATCCATGCCAGTGTGTGCTCCAGATGTATTTAAGTTAACTGGGAATGAATGGGCAGCTATTAGTAAACTAAGCCTACAGTGATTATTTCACAATTGAGTTAATTGTCTATATATGATGTGCATGTTTAAAACATAGGTCGGTTAAAGGGTCATAGCTTTCACATGTTCAATTTTAATTTGTTTACATTCAGTATGTTTGAGTTGTTGGAGACAGGTTGATTGTAATGGAGCAATGTAGTAAATGGGCTGCTTTGGGGTGTTTAGGGTTTTATCTCTAAAACCTTAGGTGTGTGCTCCAGATGTATTTAAGTTAACTGGGAATGAATGGGCAGCTATTAGTAAACTAAGCCTACAGTGATTATTTGTTTGCCGGGTCCCAGGATGTAGTAGCAGTGTAGTCCCTCGGTTAACAGTGACATCGGTTAACGTTGCGGGATGAAACTGGTGCAGAAACACATTTCCGAGTTTTCTTTTTTTCATTCATTCATTAGATTAAAAATGGTCAGTGGAGGTACATGGATTACGGATATGTCGCATGAGGGTGTGATCGGACTTTAGGTGCAGGATTAGCAGAGGATTACAGGAAGCAACAAATTCAATCGACCCCCCCCTCCTACTTTCCTGCCTGCTTTTTCAGTTCTGGAGTTTGTGTGGCAACGCCTTGACTCCCAAGCGTGGCGTCTTTGGCAAAACCGGGGACCTCCAAACCATCCTCTGTCTGGCCTGCGCGAGAGATGAGGTCACCTATTCCGGCGCCCTGAATGGCGACATTTACGTCTGGAAAGGAATCAACCTGGTTCGGACAGTCCAGGGTGCCCACGGGGTAAGTGTGTCCTCTCCTGTTTGGATCCGGCTGCTTTTTAATTCGTATTAGGGCCATTTTTTTAAAACACGCTAACATGCTAACATGCTAACATCCGTAGCCATCTTGAGAATGTTTGTTGAGAATGTTTTCTGTGGTAAACCTCATTTCTCAGACACTGGTGGAGTTTCTAATACAGACAAACACACACACACACAAACACACACACACACACACACACAGAAGAAATCTGGCTGCTTGACATCCCAGGCATTCACCTCACACGTCTGCCTGGTCCCCCTCCCATGATTCACGAGGCTCACTAATGAGCCCAGTGCCTTCTAATGCTGAGCAGGCTTCAGATCAGGCCATGTCTTTCTTCAAAGCGCCTCCAGCCCCCACGCCCCTCCCGGTGGGCGGCGTACGTGTGCGTCGGCACGGACTGCCTCCAGCGGACAGACACGTCGGTCAGTTTCCGCTGTGCAACACCGGGCGCATGCGTGGACACAGGGGGGAGCTCTCATCCGCTAAAGGTGAAGCGGTCAAGCGCTGGTTTGGGAGCGGAGAAAGCCAATGCGGTTCTTCCCCCTTTAGTGTGCGTACAAAGGAAAAGGATCCGTGTTCGCCTCCTGGGATTAAACGGTCTCCGTGAGCCCGACAGCTGGGGGAAGGGCGCGGGTTCGTGGTGACGCTCCCTCCTGCTCAGGGTGACAAACTGAGCTGGGGAGGCGGCAGTGCGTCGTGTTGTTTGACGCACCAGACTTGTAGCAAGGATTCCCTGTTCCAATCTGAAAAACAAACCCTGTAGTTGTACCCCTGAGCATGGTACTCAACCCGATCTGACGCCCCTGTCCTCATCTCTCCAGTCAGGGATTTTCAGCATGAACGCCTGTGAAGAGGGCTTTGCCACAGGGGGCCGGGATGGCTGTGTGCGGCTGTGGGATATGAGTTTCAAACCAATCACGGTGATCGATCTCAGGGAAACAGACCAAGGATACAAAGGTGACGCCTCACTTCCTCCTCTCAGTTCTTCACCCACAGACAGTCTTAACTACTGCCCCCTCACTTCCTCCTCTCAGTTCTTTACCCACAGACAGTCTTAACTACTGCCCCCTCACTTCCTCCTCTCAGTTCTTCACCCACAGACAGTCTTAACTACCGCCCCCTCACTTCCTCCTCTCAGTTCTTCACCCACAGACAGTCTTAACTACTGCCCCCTCACTTCCTCCTCTCAGTTCTTTACCCACAGACAGTCTTAACTACTGCCCCCTCACTTCCTGCTCTCAGTTCTTTACCCACAGACAGTCTTAACTACTGCCCCCTCACTTCCTGCTCTCAGTTCTTCACCCACAGACAGTCTTAACTACTACCCCCTCACTTCCTCCTCTGAGTTCTTCACCCACAGACAGTCTTAACTACTGCCCCCTCACTTCCTCCTCTCAGTTCTTCACCCACAGACAGTCTTAACTTCTGCCCCCTCACTTCCTCCTCTCAGTTCTTCACCCACAGACAGTCTTAACTACTGCCCCCTCACTTCCTGCTCTCAGTTCTTCACCCACAGACAGTCTTAACTACTGCCCCCTCACTTCCTCCCTGTTATAGGAACGAGTCAGGCTTATTCAACAAAGCGAAGCCATGTGTTTGCTTAACGAAGGTCTTTAACAGAAATGACGGGGTTCGAGTCACTGACTGCTTGTCTTTCTTCCCCAATCTCTCATGCTCTGTTTGATACGGGCACGCCAACCCAACAGTAACTAGAGGTGAAAATTGCAGAGGTGGGTAAGCGCGATGAAGGGGGCTGTAAAATATGCCTATCCCCATCAGTTCTGTGCATAGTAGTCCCTGTATCGTTATCTCTGTCCGTAATACAGTCCAAAGTGTCTGTACGTATCTGTATGTACGAATATATATATATATATACATGTGCTTACCCTCATCACTCGTTTCCAATAACACTCGTCCCAGGGTCGCCCACCCTACCAAACTGATGTTGTACCACGAGTAGAAGCAGTGTCATGGTGTTACCCTCTTGTCGTCTCTCTCAGAATCCCTGCGATGTGCTGTCATATGCTTGACGCCCCCTCCCCTTTCCACCCATCCGCCGCTACCCCACCCCCTCCTCTGTCCCTGGCCCAAGCTCACTAGTACCCCACCCCTCTTTGTGTGTGTGTGTGTGTGTGTGTGTGTGTGTCTGTGCGTGTGGCCGACAGGACTGTCAGTGCGCAGTGTGTGTTGGCGGGGCGACCACATCCTGGTGGGCACTCAGGACAGCGAGATCTTCGAGGTGGTGGTCCACGACCGGACCAAGCCCTTTCTGATCATGCAGGGCCACTGCGAGGGCGAACTGTGGGCGCTGGCCGTGCACCCCACCAAGCCCCTGGCCATGACAGGCAGCGACGACCGCTCCGTCAGGTGGGTCTTGCCCTTCCTGTTTCCACTCAGCCCCTCTCAGGTCCTAGTGCCTGCTTCTGTATTGCATTCTGAACAGGGCTTTATGTACCGTGAAACTGCCCCTGCCCCTCAGGCAGCGTCAGCCCACATACTGTACAGCTTCACCGGCTCTGACAGTGCCCTGCCACTAACCACTCTCCTGCGATTGCGGTGAGATTTCTACCTTTAAAATGTGCGAAAACACAACATCAGGTTTGAGGCGCGAGTTCTGGATTCTGCTGCAGGTCACACAGGCCTCATGGGAGACACGTTTAGGTAGTGAGGGTTGTTGCCAGGGTCGTCAGGGCTAATGGGATGCAGGTTTAGCTAGTGTGGGGAGCGGTTGGAACTGCGGAGCAGGGAGCATCTGAAGGTCCGCCTGGTAGCATTTCCGATTTACCCCTGGCCTTGCAGGATCTGGAGCCTCATCGACCACGCTCTGATTGCACGCTGCAACATGGAGGAGCCTATCCGCTGCGCCGCGGTTAGCACCGACGGAATCCACCTGGCCCTGGGCATGAAAGACGGCTCCTTCACTGTCCTGCGGGTCAGGTAGGCGTTGTCACGGGACGTCCTCATGCAAAGTGAACGTGAGACCAGGGTAATGAAATTGGTTCCACAAAACGGATTATTGATTCATGACTCAGGACTCCACTGCAGAAGAAGATCGTAGCAACGGCGGTAGATGTTGTTCAGCCTTGCCCATGTTAGTCAGTAAGAGTCCTCAAGCGATATCCCCTGATTATCCCCACCCATTTCATTCGGCGGTTGGGTCACGTTTTCTCTCCGCCTCAGGGACATGACGGAGGTGGTGCACATCAAGGACCGCAAGGAGGCCATCCACGAGTTGAAGTACTCCCCCGATGGGGCACACCTGGCTGTGGGCTCCAACGACAACTCGGTGGACATCTACGGGGTGGTGCAGCGGTACAAGAAGGTCGGGGAGTGCGTGGGCTCCACCAGCTTCATCACGCACATGGACTGGTCCGCCGACAGCAAGTTCCTGCAGACCAATAACGGCGCCGGCAAGAGGCTCTTCTACAGGATGCCAAGTAAGGGTGCCCCGAGGACGGCGGTACAAGCCTTCGGGGGTTTGGGCTGTGTCCGACCTGCAGGTTCATGTGTTTACGTTCGTTAGACTGTTGAAACTGTTGTGACTCATCTGTTTGTGACTGAACGTCAATTCCTAGCTAGCGCCGATACCCGTCTAGCTTGCTACCTTTGTTAATGAAACAAATGTTGGCTGCACGTTGTATTTGGTCTTGAACTTATTCACCGCGGCCCGACAAACTTCTGAGAGCGTGGTAGGGTTTTCACTTCAAAAGCACTGGGGATCAATAAATGAACCACAAAAAAAAAGAAAAAGATGGCCCTCTGCAAGTAATTTAGGCGCGTAAGCAAAGACTGTCTCTCAATAGAGATGGACTACTGGGGTCTTTCAGTGCATTGCATAAGAAAATTTGAGCCAGGAAACTCTGCAGTCTGCAGTTATTATTTTTATTTAATTTGATTTGTATTTCTGTTGTGATCTATTCTCCTGTATTTGTGCGTATCGGCATCTTAAATGAAAATCAGTCCTCGGTGCCCTTAGCTCAATGCACATGGACAATGGATGACATCATCTTCTAAGGACAATGCCCGGGTTGTTTTCGGTCTTGGCCCACGGCGGGTCTATGGCCCACAGCGGGTTGTTGGTCCACGGTGGGACGTTAGCCCACCGATTCCGCCATGCTTACAGAAATCCCATTTCCGTGCCCCGCCCCGCCCCGTCACACCTGGGCCTCCCGCCATTTTCCCCAGGTGGTAAGGAGGTGACCAACAGGGAGGAGCTGAAGTTGGCGCAGTGGTCCACCTGGACCTGTGTCCTGGGCCCGGAGGTGAACGGGATCTGGCCCAAGTACTCCGACATCAACAACATCAACTCCGTGGATGCCAACTTCAACAGTCAAGTGCTTGTGACGGCTGACGATTATGGATTAGTAAAACTACTACGGTACCCTTGCGTAAGGAAAGGTGGGTGTTCTATATTATATACCCAAACAATTTTCAATCCAATCAGTTTTAATCTGTCACTGTCATTGGGTTAGGACTGAATCCGTTGCTTCTTCTCGCTCCTAGGTGCAAAGTTTAAAAAATATTTAGGTCACTCTGCTCACATAACCAATGCCAGGTGGTCACATGACTACCAGTGGGTGATCACAATAGGTGGGGCGGATCACTCTGTGTTCCAGTGGAAGTTTGTTCCTGAGAGGAAATCTAAAGAGGCTCTTCACATAGCACCCCAAGGTACGGCCGTCCTGTCGCTGACCAGCCCCCGAGGGCGATCCGGACTCCCGGCTTCCCCTCACAGGCGCCGAAAGGGCGGGGGTTCACTCGCCTTATCGCTCACTCTCCTCTTAAACTACCACAGTCAGGGCACCCTGTCCATCACATACTAGGGAATCTGTATGAATGAAAGTTTGCAACACACATGTAAGCATGACCAGTGTGAAGGTCAGTCCGCATTGCTCTTATCTACCAGGATACGGGCAAACGCCGCGTTAATAACAACACTGATTATAATATTAATAACATTAACAGAATGAATACGTTAATATGACGTTACAGACTCTGACGTATTCTTACTCACCATGCTCTTTGGGGAAACCTACACTTACATCTACGCCTACACTGGTAGGTTTCCCCAAATGCCTCTGGGAAAACATTTATTAACTGCTCTCCCCATTTAATTTTCTTAATGCGTGGCAGTGTTTAATGCACGCCGTTTGGCACTTCCCGGGTTTCTGCGTATCAGCGTTTCCCGATGTCAGTTTGAGTGGCGGCGCAGCGGTAACCCACGGCAGCGAGTCAAGTGGTCACCCGGGCAGCACCCTCCCGTGTCCTGGTTTGAGTTGTACGTGACAGGAGGAGAAAACGCGAGTCTCTCTCTCTCTCTCTCTGACAGAAGAGCGCTCACCTCTCGTGCGGACGTGTACGTGTACGTTATGAAAGAAAAAAACACACACAGTGGATAGATTTTGTGGCTGCGTTTCTGTTGTTTTATGCGCCGACGATGTTGTCCGCCCGCAGAGACTCTGGTGGACTCCTACAGCGAGGAGTCGGACTCGGACCAATCAGACGTTCCTGAAATGGACTCCGAGATCGAGCAGGAGACACAGCTCACGTACCGACGGCAGGTGTGCCTCTCCTAACCCATCCACATGTCCTCTAGATGGTAACCCATGTCCTCTAGACGGTAACCCATGTCCTCTAGATGGTAACCCATGTCCTCTAGACGGTAACCCATGTCCCTCTAGATGGTAACCCATGTCCCTCTAGATGGTAACCCATGTCCCTTTAGGGGACTCGGCTCGTTTTAGTGGTTAACGGCTGGCTATTCGTGCTAGCAATTTAGATCCGCGTAGGGGCTCCCCCTCCTGGAAGGAGGACCGTCTGACCCCTGAGCCCGTTTTTAGGCAGAGCCTGGCGCCCTGCACATGCATCTGCCCCCCCCTCTCAGTTCCTTTCCAACAAGCAGCAGATGTTCTGTGGGCCCAAACACAACAGATTGCCCTCCCTGACCTGACAGCCTGTGGTACGGGGCGAAACTAAAAATGCAGAGTAGTCCAGGGGGGCGAGTTGCGCAATGTGAAGGTTAGGTTTTCAGAGGGCGATCCCTGGCCTCAACAGTCCTGCTTCAGTGCTTACTGCTTTATTAATGAACTGTTTCTGCATTGGTAGAGAAAAGTTTGGCCACAGCTAAACGGTCCCTGCACTGAAGCGGGGCTCTTGAACCTCCCAGACCGGAAACTTAAATGTCATCGTTGAACATAATTATGAATTGGGCAACAGAAATAGCGGGACGCGGTTGAACAAATCAACACACCCTCCCCTTGTAAAATAAATAAAAACTTTTTGCACAGAGATCCGCGTGACCATAGCCTTCCCCCTTTTTGCCCAGGTTTACAAAGAAGATCTACCTCAACTCAAAAACCAGTGCAAGGACAAACATCGAACGATGGCTACCAAAAAGCGAGAGACTGCGCCCAGAAGTGGCATGAGGCTGCACTTTGTCCACGGGTAATGCGGGCTGATCCTGGAACAGCGGCCTGGGATATATTATTATTATTATTATCATGATCATTATTCTTATTATTATACTATTAACGTGCGATACGGAATGGGTACTGAGTCTCAGCCCAACGCTGCAGACCCAGCAACCACACACCGGGGAGGTGAGGAAGTGAGGTTTACACGCGCGTGGCAGGCACCACATAGCGAGGAGGTGCGGAGTTTTTTTTGGATAACGTCACTTGCGATGCTGTGAAGCCGCGTTATATTTAGCTCCGTTATCGCGCTGTCAGAAGCCCCTACCGTGACATCTCTGGGTAAATTGGTCTACCCTGTGGCGTGTACTCTCACAACAACGTACAGTAATTGCGAGCCGGTGACACTCAAATTCGCACGCGCACATGATTCTGAACCAGCCTGCCCCCCACCCCACCCCACCCATTAACAACTGGGTCGCGGGGTCGACGTGCATTGTTATTTATAATACAGATCTCTTCCGCTACGTGTCTTGGTTCAATGAAAATGTTTTGTTTTTGGATTCTTGCTGTTACTGATTCTCCCTTTGGGGTGTCATTTGTAGAAGAGGACTTAATCACAGTATGACTTCCTGGTTAGACAAAGGTATATAACTATAACAGAATAGGTAAACACCTCAGCTTCCGCACGGAAACCCTGTTGTGCTGACCGTAGGGAGAGGGTCACAGTAGCCTGTGATAAACGGTCAGTTATTTCCCCCTCAGGCCTGCGGTTGGCTCCTTTTCCAGATAACAGGAACGTTTTTTGAGGATCTCAGAGACCAGCTCAAACTTCTTCTGCGTTCTTATCCTGGACAGACAACAAACCCACTGCGTTGTAGTACCATTAAAAATGACAACCAACAGCGACACCTAAAATCAGGACTGGGTTACAACCCCTGGTGTCTGTATTCTGTGCCTGTTCCCGGCTGCTAACGGCTTTGCGTTGTGGTTGCAGCTATAGGGGCTACGACTGCAGGAGCAACCTGTTCTACACCCAGACCGGAGAGATTGTGTATCACGTGGCCGCGGTGGGTGTCATCTACAACCGGCAACAGAACACACAACGATTCTACCTGGGCCACGACGACGACATTCTCTGCTTGGCCATCCACCCCCTCAAGGACTACGTGGCGACTGGCCAGGTATTCCACGTCCTTGTCCACACTTGTTTTTGACAGCTGAATGACTGTTGGGTGTGGTGGAGGTTCCGTTTGGGGAGTTTCACGTGTTCGAGCTGATACCTGTCCTGTTGTGTAACAGGTGGGGCGAGATTCCTCCATCCACATATGGGACACGGAGATGCTGAAGCCCATGTCGGTCCTGAAGGGACACCACCAGTATGGAGTGTGTGCTCTCGATTTTTCAGGTAAAGAAATGACAGAGATGAGGAGAGGGGGGCAGGCTACATGGCTATACAGAGATGAGGAGAGGGGGGCAGGCTACATGGCTGTACAGAGATGAGGAGAGGGGGGCAGGCTACATGGCTGTACAGAGATGGGGAGGGGGGGCAGGCTACATGGCTGTACAGAGATGAGGAGAGGGGGGCAGGCTACATGGCTGTACAGAGATGAGGAGGTTGTGGCTGGTCCGTTCACTCGGACGGTTCCCTTTTTTCCGACAGCGGACGGCAAGCGGTTGGCGTCAGCGGGACTGGACGAGGGTCACACCATTGTCCTGTGGGACTGGAGGAAAGGGGAGAAGCTCTCAGCCACCAGGTGAGCTCCCAGACGTGTCCTCGAAGGCCATGCTGAGTACCGCGTCGCTTTAAAGAGTCTATATTCTTCCTGTTTAAGGATTTATTCACAGCTGTAATGCAGCCCCAGTCGATAGTGTTTTTGCTGGCAGTGAACCCTTCGTCATCCTTCAAAAAAATCATTTTTAAAAACAGGATGCTAAAATCGAGACTGGTGATTTCCAACGGAGGCCATCTGAAAGCCACGTACTAATCTAATTTAATTTCCCGGAGAAACGGCTTTCCTCTAATGCTGCAGAAACGCTGATGGCAGCCCCTTAATGCGGTCCAAAGTTGAACGCACCGTACTGTAAGTGCACTTAGTGATTGATTAGCGAAGGAAGCTGATTAGCGAGCTGTTCCTGCTGGAATAACCCACACTTGGCCCTGCCAAGATTAGCTGGAAGATTACAATCACACCGAGGCTCGTCTCTCTCTCTCTCTCTCTCTCTCTCTCTCTCTCTCTCTCTCTCTCTCTCAGGGTTCCCATTACAGGAGGGTTGGTTAGAACACAGAGACTGGCCACTAAGCCATAATGGGCCATTGCTACACCACACAGAATATGTCGTTACAGAACTGCCTGCCCTTGGCATGTTACAGAACTTTACTCTGTTACCTGCAAACGGGGCTGTCAGCTGTGCGGTTAGGGGCGCGTACCGTTAGCATATCTCGCAACTTGGAAACTGTTCCACGGGCCCTTTGCGGTTTCTCCCGGGCCCTTTGGCAAAGCTGACAGAGCCTTCCTTGTGCAGTGCCAGCTGACTGGATCAGTGTCCCACTTAATGACATTAACCTGCAACCATTAATTCAACACCTATAGCCCTTTCTCTTTCCTTTCACTGATACGTACGTCTGTATATACTGTACCTTACTCATCTGACTACTTTTTTCTGCAGAAATGTCAAACAATCTCTATGTTACCAAGCAGCAATCGATAAAATTTAAATTCACAGGAGAGAAAACTAAGGCATTTACTTTCGTCTAGTCAAATATAATTGCTATGTTTTTATTAATGAATATCCTCCAGAGGAAGCAAGGAGAAGATATTCGTGGTGAAAATTAACCCTTACATGCCTGACAAGCTCATCACTGCCGGGGTGAAGCACATGAAGTTCTGGCACAAAGCAGGTAGGACCACGACCGTTCTGGCATGAGGTTCTGGTACAAAGCGTGTAGGACCACGACCGTTCTGGCATGAGGTTCTGGTACAAA
>JAOYSI010059169.1:0-24198 GCA_025775065.1 Hiodon alosoides
AAGTTTTTTGTTTTGTTTTTTTTATTCCTTAAAACATTTTTATTTGAATATTAATTTGACATATACATACATTATTTATAATTTCATTGTATTATGATGGCATACAATCATACTCACAATTAAATATATAATTAAATACATACACTGGTTGATAAGCAGATCACAAGTATAAAAAATGAAGGGCAATGGCTAATTGTTTCTTTATTGGATGATAATGACCGGCAAAACACAACTTTAATAATAGATTCATTAAGTATTTGGCAATGACCAACCAAACTGTCATTAAGCCTCATTTCTACGCTACAAATTGATTTGATCAGAAAGATGTTTTCTTTTTTTATTTCTTCAGCAACAAACCATTAATTTCATGGCTAATAATAAATACGTGAGTCATAAGCGGAGATTATCAATACTTTATTAGCAAAAAGTGGGATCCCCAAAGCCTGAATTAACATTAGGCAGAAATCGCTTTTCTGAGGAATGTTTGGCAGAACACCACTCCCTTAGCTTACCTTCCGTATGCGAAGCGCCTGTCTTTATGGTGGTCCCCAAAGGTGTCCCACAGTCTGAGGGACACGCTTACTTCATCCACAACATCGCGGGATCTCTCCAGGACCTGAGACCCGTCGTTTCATTTCAAGACAAAATAAAACGTTTAGCGGACTGAGCAGAACATCAGCGACTACTTAACATGAAAAAAAGCAACTGCACATCTTATGCAGGCGTTACCATGCCGAATTCTGCCACCGATCCCAAATTCCCGGCCAAACTTATGCCAGGACAATGTCCTAGGTTGCATTTCATTTCCGTTAAGCTTCAGCAGAGAGCTCCCTGCGGCGCTAGCAGTCCGTACCTCTTGACAGACACGGTACTGATCGATGGCCCATACGGTGGGAACATGGGTTGCCAGAAGCTGGTACTGGGTCAGGGTGGTGTTACACGCCCGGGCGCAAATGAGCCGGGTCTTGCCCACAGCATTGTCCCCCACCACTACACACTTGATGGTCTCAACGTTCGGCCTTTCGTAGTCCATAACAAGGTCCACAGAGTCGCTTCCCTGTGTTTAAAATAAATACATAAATAAAGCAAAGGGACCATTACACCGCATGGTTTTTTTTTTACTTGCCAGGATGCAGGAAGAAAGAAAAAAATGCACTCACTGACTATCATGATGTACAGGGCATACAACACCAGAAACCAAAGGGGATGTCCCGCCTTTATTTCACCAAGTTAGGTCAACAGAAACTTTTGCATAAGAACGTCCTCTATTTTTCAATCAAAAAACTTGAAATGATTAAGCCTGCCCTGTCATTTGGCATTTTACTTTATTGCATACAGGAAACACACCCATCAAATATTCAAAATATTTTCACAAAGATCAAATTTGAGCATGAAATGCTACAAAACTATGAAACAAATTATACTAAAATTCCTGCTGTACTACAAAACTGAGGTTTCCTTAGATATCCAACTATAAGAGCCAAATTACCTTCGGTGCAAATGTTTTACAAAACGATTATCAGATGGGTTTCGTTTTCTTATTTAATAATAATAATAATAAACTGTATCATGTTAAGCACTATTATTATTATTGGAAATAAAACAAAGATAACAAAGACAATCTCCAGTTACTAACCAGGTAGGGCAATATACACCCAAAAAGCGAAATAGTCATTTCGAAATATAATTAGGGTAATAAACGGATTAGAGACGCGAGTAAAAACTGAACCGATTTCATGCTATATTATCAAATCATCTATGCCCTTGTCGTTACGCTCAAGTCAGGCACAATTAAGACGTACGCCCCTCAGTCCGTGCAATGAAAAAGCGACAACAGCGGTCTCACACATGTCACTGCGCCCAATGTAAACAATAAAAACCACTAAGTCCCCTCAACAACACTTGCACTGTAGCCGGCACAGTGCATACACCTACTGTATTTAAAACAAAGGAAAATGGATGGTGACGGAAAAAAAAACCCCACAGATAGTTGTTTTAAACTGAATTGGTAACATATTCGTCATTCGAAAATCGTCCGAATCGTCAAAAGTTATATTAAATAAATCGCGTACGTCACCAAAGTGAACAAAAGATTAAATTACTTTAATTACCCTTTTCACAAAGACCACATGACTGTATCGTCTGTCCCTCAGCGAAATCAAGTAACATATTTTATTTTATGCATATATTACATATAATTTGTAACTATAATGCAACTTTATTTCCTGACTACCAAAAGCCGTGGTACCGGTTACATCCAAAGTAGTAAATTAAGTACTCTAATAAACAGAGGGATGGAAAGAGAACCTGTCCTGGTACATAAATTACTGTTCTGCCTACTTGTTCTGCCGCTAACTTAGAGGGCACTGGCAAATGAAGACAACAGTAATTCATTCGGTGGGGAAAATAATTCGCATGTTAATTTAGCAACAGTTAATATCTACAACTGCACATCAACTACAGGTAGGGGAAAAACCAACACATCTCAGAAATGAATTACATGAGAAGCACACCTCAATCTCAATTCTAGGTGGCTAGGTAGCTAAGGTGCCGAGAACATTTTTTATGATAAAACCACCTACCGTTCCTTGGGGTTGTGTTTTTTTGGTCTCGCAACCCCCCAAAACAGAACTCACAGCAAGACTTCAAACTGTGCAATACAATTATTTTAGTTACTGGACAGTATTAATAGCCCGGTGCTAGCTAGGAAAATGCTGCAATATCATTTCATAACCGTTGTTATCTCCAAGCTTGTACAAAAAACTACTCTTTACGCCCCCAAAGTAATAACGCAATGTGTATAGTTTTATCGTTAGCACTGCTCCCAAACTGGGCTGTTTTTCATCCAAACGCTCTTTGAGAAAATCATCTGCGAGCACACAAGCACGGACTTGGTTGCAGCTTTCATTGTGACGTCAACAACCCCTGTTCTATTTATAGCACGGCATAAAATTTCATTCAGGAAAACAAGGTGGTCCAGACGACAGTCTGGTGCTTTGATGTATGCACCCGGCGTTAACATATAACGAAAATACATCGTTCTAGTACGTATGTGTAGGATCAGGAATATATATGCGCCACTTTAACACCACAACAACAATAACAAAAAGCCAAAATGTACAACCTCTCTACGAATAATGTTGCCCTCCCCCTACACCTAAACAAGGATGTGAGCAAATGAAAGAGCATTTCCTCTCTAGTACTTTGCATGGACAGCCATTTGTGGATAGTCATTTTGCATAACCGATTGGATGCAAAATTAAATTAATAACAAAAAATAATTAAATTATTATCTTCATACAAAGGCCTATAATAACGATACTACTACTACTACTACTACTACTACTACTAATAATAATAATAATAATAATAATAATAATAATAATAATGATATGATTTGAACTCAACTTAGACCTTGTATTTATCGACTACATGTTCTAGTCTTGATATCTTCAAGATGTTTAATTTACCTTAAATTCAAATTCAACATCTGAGATAAGCAAATAGAATCTATTTATTTTTTTTAATTAATTTTTTTTAATGGCACAGGAGATGACGGGAGGTTTATAATAAATCCGAACTATAGATGAACTCTCAGAATTTCCTTCTTTCAACATCGAACTGTTCTGTCCTGAAAACCGAAAGCATGCTTCTCGACCAAGGCTAAGGAATAATTAGAGCAACTACCCTTTTTTCTGCAGGTCACAAGATGGTTCAAATGCAGACTTGCTCATTTGCAATGTCGGGGGATTAAAACATCTCCAAGGTCTGAATCCTAGTAATCTTAATTGACAGACGTGCTTGTGGTCTCATAGTAATGGTGCTTAATTTCAACCTTGACCTTGACCTTTGAAATGACTAAGTTAAAACATTTTATTCACAACCCGTTTGCACTCATTTGACCGTAATTTCATACCTCCTCAACTCACAAATCGCTCAACGCATAATTCAGAGACAATCTATCGGCGTCTTCTTGTCATTTCAATTACATGATATGATACGAAGTATTAAAGAACACAATTGCTGTATTATTTAAAAACACCCCTAATATACAATTAAATATTAACTTATTGTGTATGTTTTAATATATGTTTCTTTTTTTAATGAACCGCACACAGAGCTACATTAGATATACATTAGGGCTGACACCCTCTTCAGACAGCTGATATGTAATTTTGTATAGAGATCAGTGGGATAATTCCGCAAGCTCTCAATTAGAATGACGTATTAAGATGCATAGACATATGCATTCACAAACCTATCTATGGTTCATTTAATGGTAATTTTCTTTATGGCATGTCGCCGTGATTACCTTCATGACAGAAACTCATCATAAACGCATAGCTTTATCTGTACAGGATTTATCTGTACAGCCTCTACTCCGCTGCCTGCAGCGAAAGAGACTTGGAGTGGATCACTGGAACTGTCTGGCTTTCCTACTATCGGCTCATTCATAATTCTGCTGGGCCCGTGTTCAGCAAGCAGACAATCTAGCACAGAAGTCTCCCTGATTGTAGCGCTGTCTGGAGTCATTTAAATTGGGGTCATTTTGGACTTTTGCAGGGTGGCCCAGAGACTGTATAGAGACCTGCTCAGTGCTTGGCACTGCTTTCACGTTTGCGCCTTCCAAGGAAGAAAGGGGGCCAAATTTGAAGAGCGTGCACTACACTAATTGAAAGCTGGCCTGTGCCACTGTTCAGTGCGAATCGCTGATGAAGCAATCTTACCTGAGAGACGTGAAGCCCAATGCGTGGCGAGGACGCTACCTAATGAAAGCCCGAGAGAGAGCGCTCTAAATAAGGCAGGAATAAAATACGTTAAGTGGGAAATCTACCATGACAACCATGGACCACCAAGGAGCAAAATGGACCACGAAATCATCCTATTCACCTCACCTCACCTTCACATCCATGTTTTACATTAACAAATAAACAGTGAAATTCACGTTTATGCACGTACATTCATGAACGGTTTTCAAAGTTTTGTGTTTTGATTTCATAACAAATGAGACAAACAAGGCGGAAACTTCATGACTTCAGACCTAGAGCAATTTGAATACGGTACTTGTTTTGCCATTGTTTTGTAATTTTCTAAGGGTTTTTTTCCAGACACATGCTTCCACGCTAAATGTGGATGTATTTAAATGTAGCCACCCAGGACCCACTCATTATTTTTAGATGACTTTGGCATGATTGGCTGAAAAAATAAGGCCTCGCTAAGACTTCGGATCCTGCATAAAAGACATAATCTGGGGTATTTTTGTGGAGGTTAGGTCTGGAAACTGGAATTTTGTCAAGGATAAGAGGCCCTTTGTTAAAATGGTGGTTTCTTAAGCCAAAGTACTCAAAGTGCATGCTGCGTTCTTGGGAGATAAATTTGCGTGCCTGAGCATTTCCCAGGAAGTTCCGCTGAGCAGATTGCTGCACATGCCTATATGACCCCCTCACAGTGCCCTAACTCCTGTCATGTGACAGTGATGAAACAGACACTGAACTGTCAAGCATCGGGCTGAAGGAAATCAACAGATGGCAAAACCAAGCTGAGTTTAATCTGCCTTTGCAAAGTCTCCCCGGGTAGTCATGTATTACGTAAGGCTGGTGTTTTAATAAGCATGTTCTCAAACCCAGACTTCAGTTTTGTGAGTCCATTCGGACACTAAATCCGTGTTCCGTATGTATATTAATATCGGGCCATATAAAGCAGAATTTTCAGTAACCTGAGCTAATTGGGTGGGCTTGCAGCATCTACAATCACAAATTATTACTGCTGCTAAAGTAATGGTTGCGGTAAGTGGTTAATGTTGCAAGATGACATCATCGCTGGATCTGGTTTGATTGCCCAGTGGAATAAATAGCCCAGTGGAGGCTAAAGGTAATTAAAAGAATTGTTCCCTGAATGCTTTACTAGCAGGACTTGCGGTAATTGGTCCTTCAAATATTGATGGCGGTATGGGCAAAACTAATTAGAACCAGGATGTCAAATAAACGCCCATAATCCTCTTATAATGCTTCACATTAGCTTTTTCATGACCAGTTGCTTGTAGTGTGAGTGAAATTGTTGCAGACCAGATCTACCCGCTTGAATTTTTTTCCACTGCAAAAAAACCGCATGAACACTGGTCAACTACTTTTTCTGAACGCTTTTTCCATTAATCGCACACAGCAATGCACACAGCATCAAAAATACATCAGCTTCTTAGCTGCTGCTTCGCAATCGGTTTTACCTTAGACAACCACAATGAAAGGACCCCATTCTCACATGCAATATCTCATTCATAATTCCACCAGTCCTGTGCTCAGCAAGAAAAGTCGGAAGACGGGAGTGAGTCTCCTTGATCTCAGCAATGTGGCCCTCTGGGGAGAAATGATTTTGGGCCTGTGGAATAAATTTTGTGGATTATGTTTCATTCAATAGCTTCCTGCAGGCTAGATTACTGCATGTATATATTTGTATTATAGCACCATATCTGACACTATGGATATTATATACAGTGAAATTAAAACTGCAGGTTACTTTACTGGTAGAATATAAAAATAAATGCATATAACATAAAAAACACAGTGTGTGGCCAGTTTATCAGGTACACAACCCCATTCACAGAAATAGTTCTCTCCTATAGGCAGTCACCTGGCCATGGCTTGCTATTTAAAGCCGGCAGATAGGCATCGGGGCATTCAGACACTGTAAGATTGAACAGTAGAATGGGCAAAATGAGTGACCTAAGGGACTTTGAGCCTGGCCGGTGCCAGGGATGGCGG
This sequence comes from Hiodon alosoides, assembly GCA_025775065.1. Taxonomy (NCBI): domain Eukaryota; kingdom Metazoa; phylum Chordata; class Actinopteri; order Hiodontiformes; family Hiodontidae; genus Hiodon; species Hiodon alosoides. The sequence continues at coordinate 6,759 of JAOYSI010059169.1, forward strand.
TTCCAGCATCTCAGAAACAACACTTAAACAAAAACATCAACAAAACCGTCAACCACACAGCCACAGGCTTTACAGTGTTGGCACCTGAGTTCGGTCACCATTGGTGGAACCACACTCTGGTGTGCAACAAGGTCCTTTAACAGGGGCGTGGGCCCATCTCCCTGCTGGGCTTCCTGTGGCTAAATCAGCCCCATGCTCTGCATGAGGGCACGTTTCCCCTGGGCATGAGGGTGTGCCCCTTCGGCTGCTTGCCACACAAGCTAACAGGCGGGTGATAAACAGGCAAACACGAACCCCCGGCGAGTCCCGATTCCTGTTCCGGGACGCCCACCGGACACTGTTCTGGTCTCAGAAGCGCTCAAAAAGGCTTTGGCTAGTTGGAGAGAGATGAAAGTGAAGGCTCACCGGTCACTCAATTGATTCAAATACGTTCGACTCTGGTCTTGGCAGGCTTCCGAGCAGGATGATTTACTGGGCTCTTTAACTGTCCGGCATTGAAGGTGTATGTGCTTAGAATTATCATCCGAACCAAAAGGATCATTGACTTAATTGGGTAAAACTGAAATGAGGCGGAAGGAGCACCAAACGTCTGCCAACAGATCACGAGTCAGATTTGAGAGATTAATGCGTTAATTAATGCATTAGTGCGTTCTTCTGTAGAGGACTAGACTGAAGTGCTATGAAATAAATAAATAAAAAGTAATTACAGCGTTTTCAGCAGCAACTTCTCATTACTAAACTAATGAATGTTTAAATATGTTTAAAACCCCCTGCTGTGGTTGAAGCTTTCAACCAGTTTTAATCTTGGGAAGGATTCTAAAAGTGACATAATTTCACAGACATCACACAGAGAGGTCCATACAGCGCATGGCAGTTTATTGACTTAATAAATAAATAAAAATGTATTAATTTGTTCAATCTTTTAATGTCACCGACTGTAGCAGTAAAGTAATGTAGTGGCATTTTGTTAAAAGGAAACCTACCAGTCGTGTGCAAGGCTGCTGTCTTGACCTTAAACGACAGCTTCTTCAGGATCCCGGGATCAGATCAGTGCAGGAGACTGACGCTAAGCCTTTTGACATGCGCCGGGACTTTTCCCCTGTCGGTCTCCTGTAAATGTGTGGCCAGGTCAGTCTAATTCAGAACTCAGGGGGATGAAGAAGAAGGTAAGGTAGGTCAAATGGTGTCCGGCGATAAACCTTTAACTCGTTATGTAATATAGCCCAGTTATGTTGTATTAAAGATGATTTTGAAATAGAAGTGAAATGCAGTGGAATGATGAGATGCTATTAATTGTTTTAGTAATACATCCGTGACCAATGTCTGTGCATACCAGAAATAAAAAACGTAACATTCTTTAGTTTTTAAAGATATTTTTTCAGTTTGAAGCTTGTTACTGACTGTAACAGAATATTTTATTATTATTACTTTTATTATAGGCCTACTACTGGTGTTCGTACTACTGATAAAAATCAAGAAAAAACTGCAAAATCAAGAAAAAACCGACAACAACCATTAATGATATATTTTTTACTCTATTCATGCGGCAGGTGATAGGTATATTAAGTCAATCCAACTTTACCCTCTTTAAAGACAGTAATCTGATCGGCTGTTCACCTTCTTCCTCTGTAAATAACGCTGAGTAGAGTAAGCTTCAATCATCTGTCTGAAAAAGATCTTACAACTTCAAAGACCAGAAGCTGACATCCATTACTCCAGAGCTGTAGCTCAGTTCATCCAGTCCAATTTTACCCCAGGGTTAATAAGGACCCAAGCTTTTCAACTAGATCCGCAGATCACAAGTGCTCAGTTTTTACAGGGATGAGATGGTACACTGTTTTTTTCTCATCCATCTTGGGAAGCTTGGAGCTGGAGTTGCACTTAGCATTAGAACCCCCTTGTTTCGCTCAAAAGCCTGCAAAAGGGAAGTAAGTACCCTTTCACACACGGAACACAGAATGCCGGAAATGAATGGGAGTAAAAGACGTGCAATTATTTCCTGTTTAATCAGAACATGCCGTGCGAAATGGAAGAAGCTTTGGGCTTTGTTTACTTGCTTCAGTGGCAACAATTCAGTTTTGTACTTGAAAAAAGGTAAACAATGGCATCCTATCCCACGCCAATGGGGGGGGGGGGGGGGTTATGGGCAGGGGGTTGCGCTAAAAAATCTACTCCATGCCAAGAAAAGTTCAGTAATTTCACAATACTACCAGTTACTCTACCACGATTTTAAAAAAAAATGTTGAATGAATCACTATTATTGAAATAAAAACACTGGTGCGTCTGTACTTACACTGGAAAGTGAAATAATCCCACCAAGTGTTGTTCCATCCTTCCATGGAACCCTAATGAGTTGGGGTTCGGTGATTGGTGGCACCCATTTACTTCTGTATTGTGTCATGACAACGCATAGAATGGAATGCGCAGCTCTGCCTGCACCGTCCGCCTAGCCCCATTCACACAGGCCCGTGTCTAGGTGAGGAGGAGATGAATTGCAAGAGACAATTTTCCTGCATTGACCATTGCACACATACCACGATGCCTGCAAATTGCTGTAATGGACATGAATATTTTTTTGGAATGTTTAATAAGCTTTTTCTAAAGAAATTATCCCAATTTGTTCAGCGTTATGATTTAAAAAACAATTGTTGTGATACAACATAATCGCCCTGAGAATTTGCACTGTGAACTAACAAACCAAAACTGTGACCTCTTCACAAACGCACCTGAAAGGACATGTCCCTGAACGGTCTCCATGACAACATTGCATAAGTATGGATTACTTGCTTCTTACGTAACTCATCCTAGATTTGCATTAAAAAATCTAGTACTTTCACATGATGAATTTCAAATCGGAACTCATCTGTAATTAATGATGGGAATAATAGCATTGCCGGGAAGTTGTTTTTAATCTGTCTGTGTACAAAACATCTTCCAAATGATCATAGGAGACATTGTATAGAATAACCTGGATTGCACTTCAAGGTACTGAAAAACTGGCTTTTTTATTTTATTTTATTGTGGCTACATGAGAATAACACTAAAAAGCTGAAGAACCGTACCAGATCCCCGGGTTCTTCTCAGTAAAAAGTAGGATGATTCCCATTTTAGTTTTACGTGCTTCCTCCCCCCATTTTACTTTCCGATTTATATCTCTGTAATAAACAGTGGGATTATATACTGTGCCTGTTAAAATGGGTTTCTAATTTCTCAAAATGCCATCTGTTATCTTTCAGTTGAAGTTTTATTATATATTTTAAATTGTGTTTTATTCTTGATTATACATATATATAATAAAATCATTAAATAATCTTCAATGCGTGTGTGCCATTAAGTGCTTGTGTCTTGCAAAGGCAAATGTGGTTGGTTTTTAAATTGTTTCCTGGTGTTCTACGAGACCCCCTGGTGGAGAGATGGGGTTTTTTGTCTCAGATTGAACAATATCATGTAATTTATTACCAAAATTCTAATCCAACAGCAGACGGTACTAGAATGAACAGTAAAATTGCCTATTGCTCTGTTTAAATAATAATTGCATAAGCAATAATAATTTTTTTGTAAAGAGATTTGCTACGTTACTGCTAGAACCGTTCACAGGCTCTCACGCTACGGCGTGCGTGTCTGTAGGAAGGTACAGGCGAAATCTAAAACTGTCCTGATTCTCCCAGAGACGAAAGCTCTGTGCGGTGTAGGTGACCGCAGCTCTTGCTGGTTGGAGCTGCATTTGGCATTGACGTCAGTCTTTTCTGAACACAGTGACTGTCGAGTGAATCCAGCGGAGAGAGTGGGAAGGTCTGTGTGTGCGTGCGTGCGTACGTGTGTGTGTTTCATGGGCAGGGTTTGGGTGTGAGGGCTATCGAGGCCATTCAGCATAACAGGATTGGGATGCTTTTAGAAATAGCTGGCGTTAGTTAAAATTAAGCATCAAGCAATATCTATATCTTCCCTGGTTAAGTCATAAATTGCATCGGAAGAAAAAAACCATATGAAAAACAGTTCCACCGATTCACTTCATCTAAATTGAGTTTACTGAACACTGTCTGTTAGCCAGCAGAAAACAGGAAATAGCTGTTTTGACCTCAAATGGGAATGAGTTTCTGACGATCTCTGATGATACCAAAGGATGTAACGGGTGTAATACGATTTCATCAAAATGAATCATCATCCCTTGAGTATTTAAACATCATTCCACATTCAGATTGTTTTATTGCAGGTGATTTCAGTGGTTTTTTGAAAAACAGCACACCGACAGTAGCATGAAAAGGGGTTTAATATTACAGAAAGTCGTGCGTAATGGAGAGGAATACAAACAGCCGCTACAGCCGCTGACGAAACCTTCTAACACCGCGATCAGAACAATTCAGTGCAAGCGACCTCTTGTGGCATGTTTTTAAATGGTTAGCTCTGGAGAGCAGCAGTCTGTGCGCCAGACCAATCTGAATCCACTCAGCGTTTCATCGCCGTGAATCTTACAATTTATGAACGAGCCTTGTGAACTAGATGTGCATCTGAATGACACGAAGTACAAATCAACCTAAGTTTCGTTGTTACCACGTGGTATTCAAATATACTACAATACTATTTTGATCATCAACATATCATAACAATGATCAGCTTTTTACCCTTCACAGCGCCAGTTATCTTTAATTCATTTAAATACATATTTAAATTATTTACAGACCTCTTTAAACTGTTTGTAGATATATCTTAATAATTTACATGTACTTAAATAGCTTTCAGGTACTGTTTTGTACAAAGGCAGTGGTTTGATTCTATGTGTGTGATAAAGCCAAAGGGTTCCTAAAGCTAAACATTGTTGGTAAAATTTTTTTGGAAAAACAGTGGAATTTGTTGCGCTTTTTGATTACAATTAAATCCTTGGTAAGTTATCTTTTGACTTTGAGAATTGTTTTAGTAGCCTAATTCTGTCAGTAGTGCCAATTTTATTATTCTTTGCCCCATTTTTATATTTGAGGAACTCAAATGTGCAAGTTCTTCATTCTAAACAGCTGAAATATGCAGATGGTGATTCACACATTTCTCTGGGACAGAAATATGGGCCTTTATTTTGAAATCAAGTTATTGCTTAACTGCTGAATACGAGCTTTCTAAACGGGGATTTCCGAGTACGGAATGAGGCTAGCCAGTCAAGATGCCATCCCATGTTATATTCCTTGGCACCGTTCACAGTTCTCTCGTTTCCCCATGTGGAGTTTGGTGTGCGACCCTCTGTCCCCTTAGACAGAGCCAAATACAAACATACTACGTTATTAGCAACCGCATATTAATGCTTGAATACCGACAAGCACACGAAAGTGATTTGGCTGCACAGTTAGGCCAAACGGTTCTCGGGTTGAGAACAGCAGCACCACTTGCTTCCCATTGCAGCTTGCTTTAGGTTCGAAACCTTGGTGCTAGTCTACAAAGCAGCTTCCGAGGACATGGCATGTATGAAAGCAGTAATTCACCCTTACGTTCCTTCACGGCTTCTGTGCTCTGGGTTATCTAGCAATTCTGTCCCCCTTGGGTCTTCATTCTCCTCTCTGGTCAGTGTCTTTCCAGAATGGGCTGCCTGATCTCTCCCTCTTACCTCAGTAACCCAATGAACTGAAATTTTGAGTGGGTTGTTGTCTGCATGTTGTCATTTAATGCGGCCTCCATTTCCCCCCAAAAAGGTTCATTTGACCGTTTCACCCAGACTCTGATATTCCATTAAGAAATTTCACCGAAACAGAAGCAGAATCGTTGTATCTAACCTTAATCCGTATACTGTGGAGACTGAACCGGAAGTGAGCAGTGAGTATTCCTGTGAGAAACTTGGTCTAATAACAATTCAAGGAAACTGAAACTGTGTAAAATGTTATCGAACTGGATGATCTCACTGGAAGAAGCTAATTAGAAGTTATAATGAAGCATGAAAGTAAATAAAACTACAATAAAACTTAATTTCATTTAAAAAAACAACTTGAAGTTTATCCAAAATCAGAATTCTGCCCTTTGATGAGTGTTTTATTTAGGGTTTTCCCTGAAAGGGTGTGTTGGTCTGTGATTTTTCTGCCTGTTTGACCGGACCCGATCCGGGCACGCTTGGCTTTCGACACTGAGGTAATTTCCAAAAATGTATAACTGAAGCTGGCCAATACTAATACTAATACTAAATACTTAAAAATAATTTATTAATAATAATAATTTTGCAAATTAGCCGCACTCTCTCTCTCTCTCTCTCTCTCGCTCTTTTGTGTGTATTTATTTTAAGCCCTATTGTTACACAGATAACAGACAGTTTATCATATAAACAATCCTATCAATTCTATGTATGACCATGTTTCTATTTAAGCCTAATATTAGCTAAAATGTAAGAATTTCCCGTACACATGTGTCTAAGAATGCATTGGTTTCACACTTATTATTACGACTCAGAAGACCTCAAGAATTTATAGTCAAAAGTTATATTTGCGGCTTTTACCAGTGTTCTCGAAATCATTGTTTGCAACATTTTCAATTAACCAATTACCAATTAAACCAACAAGAAGAAACAAACTAAATGTCTTGCAAAGGCATCCAGTAACATTAATATTGTCCAAGTAAATGGCTTCTCCTGCACACACTCTTTGTGTTTGTTGCAAATAAACAGGGACAGTTTCCCAATGGAAGTATGTAGACATCTTCCAAAAAGCAAAAGGCAAATGGCTGTACCTGGGACTATAATTTATTCTGAAACATTGCTATTATTTTACTGACACTGCAGACGACTCTATTCTAGCATTCTGCAAATGCTTTCAGTGGCTTCAGCCAAATTGCAGAAAGGCCTCTCAGTAGAACATTAATATTTTGCCCGCTAAGGAAAAATGAAATTGATTTTTCTGGAACCTGGTTGAAAACACACTTGTATACCATTTCCATTGAAAGAATCACGCCTAGAAATACTGGAACTGGGACAAATCCATAAACATAATTATTGCTTGTAGGAGCAAAGGTCATTAAATCTCTCTGAGCGTTTTCAGATGGCTTGTATTGAACTGCATTTCATTCCGACACTTGATTCCTGACTTGAGACTGATATATGACGAACAGGCGGTAAATGTTGAGTATTACCACCAGGAAGTTCTTGATGGTGAAAAAGACCAGCATTTGGTGGACCACTTTGAAATGGACCATGACCGTGCTTCGGACCACAAGAAAGGGGCCATCTTGAATGAGAAGACTTTCCACGATATTCCAGAGGTCCATTTGGTTCCTCTGCAGGAAAGTGTCCGCCTTCCCCTCAGAGGAATCCTCTCTATTTGTGTTCACCACTGGAAAATATGTACATGCAGACACATACATAAACAAACATACCAGCGCATACATATACAAACATACAAACAAATACATATACAAACATATAAACATACAATTTGCCATGATCCATGGAAAACAAATTGCATATGAAGTAGATATTTCTTCTGCAGAGAGCGAAGAACTAATAACATCACTGGGGAAATGTTATCAATCAATCAATTTATTTTTATAAAGCGCTTTTCACAAAGATGCTTTACACACAGAAAAATACAATATGTCCCAGGCCTGATCCCCCAAAAGCATGCCAGTGGCAACAGCATCCAACATACAACTTTACTGTGAATTATGTTACATTTACAAACTACTATATATTTTCACCCAACGTTTTAGATACAGTACCATGAAAAAGCATTTGCACCCATTTTCCCACATTTTTCCCATTGAATTTGGTCAGATCTTTTTATGGGTTGTAGTATGGAGTCAGACTGAAGAAATTTTAATTTGTTTGGTTTGCAAGGTAATCAAACATCCAGTTAAGGTGTCAACCCAATTAAAGAGATAATTTGGGTCAGCTGTTTCTGTAATATCAAAATAAATTCCTGAAGACCACTGAAAAAATTATGCTGGTGCCTGGAAAGGGTTGCAACAGCTCTACACTGAACCACAAGCAGAACCATATTGTCTAAATGGAGAAAGTATCGAATCTTCCTTGGAGCGGCATCTCTCCAAGAGCACAGTGTGAATAGTCCAAGAAGTCACAAAAAACCTTCGAAAAAAACCTCCAGGGATCTGCAGATCCAGAGGTCCCTGGAAGTATACCACAGTGAGAGCTCACCCGAGCTGGAAAGTGTCCTGACAAGGTAAAAGCCTTGCCACCCTGTCATCTGACAGAGTGGACAGCATGAGTCTGGAGTCCAGCTTTAGCCCCAGGTCGAGTGCTACCTGGGATGGTTCTTTTAATGTGGTTTACTTTCAGGCCCAGCTTGAAAAAGTGTTTGGTCACAGGTTGTGCATAATGTCACGCCCGATCTAGAAATCTGGCACTGACGAGCCAGTCGTTCATATATAAGATGCAATTTTGTAATGCAAAATCGCATCCATGTGGTTGTGAAGAGACCAAGCGGCAAGGTACAAAACTCATAACTTTTCCCCTGAAAGGCAACGTGACGGTACTTCCTGTGCCCCGGTTTTATGGGGGTGTGGAAGTAAATGTCTTTTATGGACAGCCTGGATGAACTGTGACAGCTGCTTCAGGGTCAACAAATTGAAGCGCTCACATCGATCTGAGCCGCCTGAGACTGAGAATCGGTCTTCAGTCGCCATCTCGCTTTGGCGCCAGAAAGTGACACCGTTATTGCACACTTTCAGAAAAGGCAAAAACGAGGGATACAGAAGTATAACATCTTGACTTCACGTCTCCGTTTCTGAAAAGAGAGAGAGGACTAACTGTCGTGCTGGACTTCATAGCGCTCGTGATATTTGGCACACCGCTCAGAATTCTTGGGGTCATCTTGGGGGGTGGGGAGGAGGAGTGGGAATAACCCACTTCTGATGTTTCACATTTCGTTCTGGAATGGGAACTCTCTTTAATAAATATGCATCACATTTTTGTGGTATTTGTTCACTCGGGGTCCCTCACCAAATGTTAGGTTTTGGTTGAAGATCTGAACCTTCTGTGTCAACTACCTTTTCATGATACTGTATGTCTTGCCATATTCAGAGACATCTCAGTGTTAATCTTAAATATAGCAATGCTGTATGAGACTGGTTTTCTGAGACAACTTATCCTGAAACAATAATACAATTGTTGTACAGTATTGATAGTGCACATGAGCCATGACATAAAGAAACAACAAAAACTGTAAGCCAGACCCGTTATGTTTTTATCAGGACTAGTCACTCTATATTTCCCAACCAAACTGTCTCGGAAATGTATTAATGAAACATCATCCTGAGACACGAAATTAGGGGGGAAGAAATCCTTACCCCCACGATGAACCTCTAAAGATGACCTAGGATGACGCATGTCAAGCAATTTCAGAAATGTGACGTCAATGATAGCCCACAGCTGGACCGTTTCTGTTGCTTATGTCCGGGGCAACAGAAGAAGGCACAAGGCAGCTCACCTCCTGATCGCAATTATACAGTTATCTCTTAGTTTACAAGGAACTCTGGGGCTCTCTGTCATATTCCATCTATTTATTTGCATTGGCAGACAGGGAAGTGAAACAAATTTAAACTGTATTTAATGAAACCCATGTGTTTGGGCTGTCTCGACTGTGCCTTGACTTCACTGCCAGCAGCATTTGGGTCAGCGCCAAAATCCCAAAAGGGGAACAAACTAGGCATGAAATGTGGTATAGTGACTAAAGGACCATACACTAAGCTCCGTTGGAGTCTATCTACTATAGCTGTTGGATTCGTATACTTCATTCTCATTAAGATGTTGGACTCTCGAACAAGTTCATTTACTTTGACCCAACACCACGAATAACCCAAATGTGTAAAAGGGAAAATTTAATAAATAAAAAAATACAGGCCATGGCCAACCAGAGAGAAAATATATCATCAATGGTAGATTTAACCAACACAATTTGACCCTAAATGTACTTTGAAGTGATGCAAGCAATCATCAGTCCAATACATTTTTATATTATGTGAAAGAAGACTTACCTGACAGATGGAGAGGAAACTGTATCATGCTCCAGGTCCACACTCCCAGGATTATATATACCAAGTGAGGACTGTTTTCCCTGTCGAAACATGGTGCAGAAAAAAAAAGAGTCTTTTCTTGGGGTTGGGTTAGAGAATACGACTCAAAAAGGTTCGGTTTGGTTCAGCATAAGTTTAAGTTTATTGGTTTATTAGTTTATTGAAAATCTATCTCATTTATGGAAGAAGAATGACATGCATTTTGTTGATATCAATAATATATGTTTAATATATATGTAATATATACGTTTTCTACAATTTTAACCATTTGCAGGACAACAAAGACATTTTTTCACAGCCTTCTTGGTTTTTTCATATTTACGTATGGTGCCAATAATCCTTGAGGTCACTGTACTGTAGATGTTTTGGGAAGTGTCTGGTGTTGTGGACATTCCATTGCACATCCTCTCTTATTTCTGGAATCTTAGTACCTAGACATTTTTTTTTTTTTTTTTACACACACATTTGAACACTCTTGACCAAAAGGTGTAACTGTCCAGCGCGGGCCCTTGCACTCACTTGACGTCCGAGAGCGTCTCGCTGTTGAACTCCAGTATGTCCGCGGCTGTCCCTACAAAAACGAGCAGGAGCTGGGACAGTTCATCCCTGGTGATGCCACTCTCGAGGGGAAGGAGCCATTTCCCCACAATCAGGAGGATCAGCAGGATTTGGTGAAGGGTGAGGATCCAGTCATTGGGGCACACAGTGGTCAGCAATCTGCCATAATCCTTCGGGAAAAAAGGCACGTAAACGGTAAACAGTAACATCTGCTAAGGACAAGTTTTTCTCTCAAATAAAGTTTGTGTTTATAAAGACCTTTTATTAAAGCAGAACTTTCCCTAAATGAGTCACACACTCGTGGAAGGCATAATTTTCATTTGGATATCGCTTGAATAAGTTTTATTTATCAATGTTTTACTTATTTTGTGCAGGGAAGTCCTTTATTTTCTTTTTCTCAACAAAGTCTTATTATATCCAGGTCAAAAAAGAAAACATCTTACCCTGCTGATTTCATTACGCTGCGTCATATTTGTTATGTTTTTCAACAGTGAGTCCAGTCTGTTGCACTAATAAAAAACAGAAATTATATTAATTTAAAAAAACAGTATAAAAATATGACATCATACTTAATACATGTAATGACATGATACATCATAACAGACATCATACTTTCAAGATACCTGAGATAATGTAATTACAATTGTATGATGTAAAGATAATTTAATTACAACCATTATAACTCAACTGGAAACCACTGAAGTCTGACTAAACTTTGTGACTTTCTCGTCTATTTCCTCAGATAGGCATTGCAGAACCCATTCAGACACACATGCAGTCATTCGCCTATTCGCACATCCTTACTGCTATTTATCACATCAAAAAATAGAAAGCCTACCTGAGAAGCATTCGATATGTCAGTTCGTTGGTGTAGCTCCAAAAGCCAGAGAGATGGTATGATGCTAATGAGGAATAGCAAGATAGCTGGCGAAAACCTATTAGACAAGATATTTACCAGTTTTAATCGCGAAGTTCTTTATCACGTCTTCTAAAACTCCTGTATGTATACACAGCAACGCACTGTGGTACAGTGAAGAGGATTTGATATATGTACGCGTCACATTATTGAGTTTCAGTAAACTTAGTGCAGAAAAGTTTTTGAACAAAATTAAACCAAATTATTTTTTTCTCCGAATGTTTCAGATTCCCATAATATAAGTCTGACGAGCAATGCCATACAATACACGACTTAGCCTGTCTTAGCAGTCCCAGACGAATTGTCTCTGTCGGGGGAAAATCGTGAGAAATCTGCATGTAGTCAGTCACGTAGTGTGAGCTGGTGGAAGACTCATCGATGACGGCGGCTTCGATCTCTCCATGCTCTTGTATTCCAGGCATTAATGAGCATTGCTCAGGTTAATAAAAGTACAATCACCGGTATTTAGCTTACCACCTGTAGTCGTTCCCTTTTCTCATTTTCGTCGTTATAATCATTTCAAAAACAAGAGGTAGGAAAAGAATGGTTAGGAACCAATATAGATTATTATTTTTAACCCATGTCACTCTCCAGACCCCGATGAGTGAAAAGAGGAGGAACAATGATCTGGTAATTATTGCGCATAAAAACTTAATCAGGATCATATTTTATGGTCAGGTTTAATAAAAAATATCGCCCTAGCAAAATGCATGCACTGTGCAGAGTTAGTCCAATGTGATAAACTTTATCTAAGTCCGGCAGGAAAGTATTTTCTTAGTCCCACGCCTTCGTGGCTTCGTCACGTTCGACGAACTTGCCAGCTGTCTATGTTGACTAACACGTAATGTTAGAGTAAACATGATAAGAACAACATTCCTGTTCGTGGCGACTGATGTTATCGTTGTTGCAATTCTGAATATTCCGGAATCTGTTCTTTAAATCTATAAATATGGATATATCCAGCCAAAGTAGCCTACTGAGTGTTTCCTGAGTCGAGGTATTATTCACTTTTTTGTCTGGTCTTGGTTTGTTATTGTTTTGCAAAGTTTGGACTGCCTTGTGTCAATAAGAGGGCTATTTTCTATGAACAATATGTCTATATTTTCGAATTTAATAAAATTGAAGGTAGCGTTTTTCTATTTTTTTATTTAATAAAACTGTATTAAAATTCTATTGTTTTTTGTAAGTATATGTATCTTCTTTTTTACCCGTAAAAAGAAAACCCTATTCAATATAATTTTATTAAATGTGATCCTAGTTTTCATTTGGTCCCCACTTTTATTTATTTACTTTTAAAGCACTCTCTAACCAGGCAAATTTAACCCTAGTGGCATTACTAAATTATTTACGGATGGAACTGAGTAAATTACGCCTACAAAGCGACTCAGATCGAGGCGGACTTCTAAGAGAAAAGAGCGGATATTGGTTACCTGGGCAACGCAAGGACGCTAAATGGGTTGAAATGGCTGCCAAAGAAAAAGTAAAACAGAATAACAAGCACCCAATGGACAATTCAAGAACATTTGCAAACGAAAAAGAGAATACTGATAATGTATGTAGACTTCCATTCTTACAAAGCTTGCTGAATTCTACGTTCAGGACCTATACGTTAAGTTATGCTTAGGGGTTTTCTATAAAGAAAGTAACTAAATAGGCCCTTTTTAGAAGATAATATCTGTTGAGTACACCGACCGATTAGTTTATTTGTAGGTGCCGTTAGTAGCGAGTTAGCGAACAGTTTGGGGGCTGTAGTGTAGCGTCATGATTAAGGGCAAATCATTTTCCGAGGTAAGGCGGATGTGGGTCCAAGAATAGATAACGATGTCTGTTAAGACAGCTGTTCGCTACGTAAGTGTACTTAAACAACGTTTCTTATATCGAGGTATGGTGAAAAGTTTTTGGGAATTTGAAGTATTTACCAAACGATTTCACATATTACTGTATTTTATTCTCCTAGGAAAATGAAGCCGGTGAAAAAGAACACATTATCGAAAAGAAACTTCTGTCTCTTGAACAGATTGACGTGCTGCTAGAGCTAACTGTGGAAGACCTGGAATCGTAAGTGAAATACTAGGCATTCACAAGAAGAAAAAAGTGAACTTGTTTGGATCAGCATGGAAATGTCACCAAGGGGTTATTGTATTATCACTCTTCAAGGACGTAGACCACTAAAATCTGAGAGTAGACGTAGACTTACATTTGTTGGTCTTAGTGTATTGTGAAATTTTTGGCAGTGTTTAAAAAATAAAATAAAATCTGCCGACAAACATCTGCATCATTGTAAACACTGGTGATTAAAAAGTGATCAGCTGCATCACACAGAAAAGGTTTTTGTTTTATGACAGAAAAGACACAGCAGATACACTTAGTACTGAAACAGATATTTCAGGTATGCCTGCAGTGACATTTGATATCAGTGATGTATTGTGTTTTATTCTTCCTAAAAAAATGAACTTACAAAGGATTAAGCATTTTTTTTTAAACAGAAACCTGTTTCTGTTCGTGTTTTTAATGTGTCAAGGATAATAGGCTGTTAATGTTACAACACTGTTTCTTTTTCTAGACAATTGGCGGAAATACTCAGATTTAATTATCGCCAGATCTGTCTAAAGGAAACAGCCCTATTGGATTACTTTGTGTCCGGGTTCTGGTGGGCCAAGGAAATGAACTTTTCATGTCAGCAAATCTCAAGCATCATGACCCTTTTGCAAATGTTGCTAGATAATATCAGAGGTAAGTTGTGACCTGTGAAGGGGTACTGAAATATGTCACTGGATTGCTTTAGCATTAGTCTGCAACCAAGAAGAACCACACTACAACTGGCCATGAAAACCAGTAACTGTGCCCAGGCTTTTGGAGGCGTTGCTCTGATTGGAGAAATGGTGTGACATGCAAACATCTGTCAATGTAGCGCTATGTACTAAGTAAACGCCATCCGTTACGCCACATTAAGAAAGACAGAAAGTGTTGGAGGACAGAGCATTTCATTCTGGAAAATACTAGTAGCAATTATAGAACATGTAACTGGTATATTCTTAAATCTAATTCCAAAATATCTGTATGTGAGCTGCAGTTGCGTTGATTGGAGGTTTTAAGGATTAATGTCTGTATTTGTCTCACTGATTGGCAGGCCAATAGGAGCTTGGTCACCGACTGCATCTAGCCCACAGGGGCTGCTAGTTGCACAGGCGTGCATTAGATTTGAACGATGGATCTTTCCGTTTTAGAGATATAGTAATTTGTTTGCTAAAGGTACTATTCAAAGTTACGGACTTAAGAATGTCCCCAAGCCTTCTAAAGAACAAAATGTATAGTAACTTTATCATATAAAACTTAGTCATATTACTTAGTATTATTTTTTATATGTAGCTTATTGTAACTACATTACAGCTTGTAACTACACTAACAGTAATGGAATACAAATTTGTAAGTTTGCAAAATCTCAGATAAAAAATGGTCATCGGTAATATTGCGGCATTATAATTCTGATGACAATGATTACTTCTGTTATTATTATTAATATTATTATTTTGGTTGGTATTATTGAAGACATAATCTGCATAAGAACAGTTGGAACACATTTACACTGAATTGCAGTATCTTTTAAATAAGAGGATGAAACAGTATTGTTGCTGTTTTACTGTTTTTTTTATTTATTTTTTATCAGAGAAACAGATGCCATTGGTGGATAATTACATTGAATTTACCAAGGCTATGACTGGGATGACGCAGCGTCCGTCATCCGGTGAAAATGCCGGTCCGTTATTCGACGTGGATCAAGCATGTTCCGTTACGGATTACTTCAAGACCAGGTGTCGTGTCCTCTCTGGTTCATTTCATTCCTACATTCTGTTCCCCCCTGTTTTCCCTGCGACTTCCTCGTTTCCCTGTGGTTGTTGGGATTCCTGCCGCCAGCCCAGACTAAATATATAACCGGCAGTTCCCAACTGGGGAGAAAACTGGGAAAAATAGCAAAACTTTTTCATTTTAAAATAAATAAAATAATTAATAAAGTCTAATATCGAAACATCAAAATTAATAAACTATGAAGCTTGTATGTTTCTCTGGATAAAGGTGTCCACTGATCAAATAATGTCTACTTCAACCATGCAATCTGAATAGATTTCTACATTCATCAAGTTTTAAGAATAAACAATGTATTTCTTTAACGCTACCATTAAAAAGACCCTAATTAGAGTTTCGTTCTTGCACAATTCCTATGCACTCCTCATAGAAACGCTGTCATTGTGTTCTTTAAAATGCTTTCTTTATTGAATAGGAGTGAGTCATTGCAGGACTACAACTCAATGTGGCATTGTTTCAGACCATGCTCTTCTTGTTTTGTGGGGAATTGATTTGGCACCGGCATCACAGATTCATTATGTTTGAAAATGTTCACATTGTGTTTCATTTTATGCTTTGTAAAATGCTTTTGATTAAAAAAAAAAAAAAAAAAAGAAGAAGAAATGTTAGATAGGCCTTATGATTTCAGGAATCGGCTATAGTCTGAACAACGGCGCTTGTATTTAAACCCCCAAAATAACCACTTAAGTAGTCTTTTGAGGTGAACACAGAAAATATTGTTCCGTGGCATTTGCAAGCCATTGTTCTAAACCTTTTCACTAGCTCTCCATACATAAGGGAACGCTATTTTAAAAAACGTACGCGTGGATCTGTTTTTATGAAGTTCAAAATTAGTGCAGTTTGTCAAAATTTTAACTTTGGTTATCCTTAGAAAACATTTTCTAAATTCGAAAGGGAAGACAATTTAGTCAATTTAGACAATTTAGTTTAGAAAATTGAAATATCCTAGGCATTTAACCGAGAATTCAGTTTCGCTTTGTCAAAAAAAAACAGCATTCATAAGAAGTTGGCCACTGTTGAATCACTGTTATCAATACGGTCCCCTTTGTACAGTACAGTGCAAAAGTCTGCAACCCTTTTTATAACATGAATGTAGTCTTAATTTTTGTCTTCTGTATTAGTGTGTCAGCAGAAAAAAAGCTATTTTTAGATTTACAAGCATTCATTTTCCACAGAAGAACAATGAGTTCTGCAACAGATGGTACGGCCTCCACAGAGCCCTGATCTCAACATCATCGAGGCTGTCTGGGATTACCTGGACAGACAGAACCAAGTGGGACAGCCAGTAGGAAAAAAAAACTTTGAAAAGTTCTCCAAGATGCTTGGAACAATCTACTTGCCGATTTTCTTATAAAATGGCACGACAGGGTACATAAAAGAATTGCAGTTTTAAAGGCCAAGGGTGGTCACCAAATTTTGATTTTATTTATATCTTTTTTTAACGTTTGTTTTGAGTTTTTAGTATTTTTGTAATATTTAGAAACTTTTCATTTAATTATCTTTGAAAGCATTTCAGAATTTTATCTTTATTTTTACATTTGCCTAAGACTTTTGCACAGTACTGTATGTGTCATATGTGGCCATTTCTGAGGCATACTGGGCCAGACGTTGGCTAGTTTATTAAACTATTTCTTACACAGTCATTGGAATGATTATATCAAGGTATCTGAAGAGATGGTTGAAGGACAAGCAATTTGAGCACGGTTCACACACAATCGTATGAATTTCTATCTAACCCTGGCTTTGTTGCTCTTCATTCTAGTCTATTTCAGCCTTATAAACTCTATGAGTTTCTTTTCACCCACCCCAGAGAGGAGCTTCTGCTTGCCGTTGAAGTAAGATCTTTTTATATTTCTTCTGTCTTTTAATTGAATTTGGTGACAAAATGCTTGATTGATTTGCGCCAAAATGAATGTGTTTCGCAATTTGAGTATTTTTGCATATCTTGGCCCTCTGCATGTATTCCTGAGATCCAATGCTCAACCAAGATATTTAAGTCTTAAGTAGCCGTTTGGGTGTCATTTTCAAACCTGTCTTCATTTTGAAGAACTGAAGCAGTGTTCACAAATCAGGAGCAATGTTTAATATGTATGTGTGTTTAATATGTGT
>JAOYSI010059180.1:0-24197 GCA_025775065.1 Hiodon alosoides
GTTTCTTTGTATGTATGGATTACTTGGGTTGTTACCAACATCTGGTGAAAATTGCATGTCAATAGCACCTTTGGAAACATATTTACTGAGAAAAATGGTGACGTGTTCAATACTTATTTCACCCGCTGTATACAAAACCTTTCACTAGCCACCTCTGTTGCCTCTCTAATTACAAGCACCTGACTGGTCCTCATCATACTTCTTCATGTGATGTTCTAGTTCTCAAACATTTGTGTTTTCCTTACCAGACATGGAACAAAGGGTAGTGGGTATATGTTGTTTTCTACAACGGAAACAAGGAGTGAAGCGCAACCTGTAACCCAGCAGTTAAAAATGCACATTATTCATGCAATGTCCATGTGAAGTTGAAAATGAGCCTTTGCTTGCTAGCAGCTGTCATGGCCGACGAGGTTGCTTTTATGTGGACAAAATCTTTACTACTTGATCCACTGATAAGAAATTGACAATTGGGAAAATAGTAATCAGTTCTGTACTAATCCACTGTTCCAGTAGCACAAGGTTTTTGTGTAGAATACATGCAGGTAATCATTTCTTATATTCTTGTAGTTAATGTAACATTAAGGATCCCCTTTCTGACCAAGTACTGTCAGACTCAAACATATATTTTATTAACTCATGTTACATTTTTAAAATGGTATTTAGTTCTACTTTACCCTTACTCTCAGTGTGCTTTGATATGCTTTTATTTTAATACAAACTGGCCATTGCATCCAACAACATTAACATTGAATCCCTAACTATCCCTAATCCCTAATTATCAATTGACAATGTATTTAACTTAAACTAAATAGCGTTTTTCATTAAGAACATTAAAAATACTACCTTTCATACGTTACTATGACCTAGTCTCATTAGCGAGCAAGGTGTTTTACGACAGTACAATGGTATATTTATCTGAAAGTCAGGACCAATTTCTTATCTTATTTATGCACCCAGTCATTGCTCATTTTCTCTTGTTTAAGAAATGATGAAACAATGCATTTTTAAACCGATTATTTTAAAAATCTGAATTCTGCAAGAGCAAATTCCATAACTTCATCCCACTGCAGGCAGATTGAAATAATTTAACATGGAATCAAACAAACAAGCCAAATAATAATTAAAAGTTCCCAGGCTGGAGTTTAAAAACTAGTTTTGAATAAAATTTAATAATATATACATTTAATTTAATAATTCAGTAATATATTTACTAAATAATAATAATAATATGTAATTTAATATAATATATAAATATAAAACAGTGAAGGTAGTTAGTGAAGCCACCTCTGTTTTCTGTTTTCATGATTGTCTTGATTTTGTAACAGTCTCTGGCCCAGTGGCCCTTCTGATGGTAGTTGTAACATCTCCATTCACTGCGGCCCACACCTTGTCCTCCACTTCATCCCCTTCCTCACTGGCTTTATCCTTGTCACTACGCTAATGACAATACATTTGCTATGTTGTACACAGTTTTGTATCAGTCTTTCAATCATGAAAGAATTTTGGAACATAACAATGGTGTAATACTGCAGTATAGATGACAGAAAGCAGAGCTAGAAAATTTGAAAAAGGTTATGAGTTTGAAGAAACAGCAATAATTCCGCAATTTCCCCATGGGGATGAATGAAGTACCTATCTATCTATCTACCTATAAGGATTGAAAAAGGTGTAACTTGCAGCAAAATAGGGAGGTTTCAAATCCTTCACCTTATGCACTAAGGGTGTATCCAGAACTGCCGAATAAAACTTCAAATCCAAGTGGCCACGGGACTACGGGCATTTGTGCCAGCCGAAAATGAAGTTGAGGCAGGTCAGATGATGACGTAGTGCCCCCTCTGCAGCAATCACAAATTAAGTACACTCCTAGGAGCACTACTGATATGCAAAATTTGTTATCTACCATGCCAATTTTAAAGCATGATTCGCCAAACGCTCCATTCTGGCCCAAACTTATTGACTGGGAGTAAGTGTCCCAA
This sequence comes from Hiodon alosoides, assembly GCA_025775065.1. Taxonomy (NCBI): domain Eukaryota; kingdom Metazoa; phylum Chordata; class Actinopteri; order Hiodontiformes; family Hiodontidae; genus Hiodon; species Hiodon alosoides. Next base: position 1,977 of record JAOYSI010059180.1, read on the forward strand.
TTGCATGCATATGACATTTTTTCTGTGTGCAAAGCAAGGTCCTCAGACTATATGAGCAACTCTGCCAGAAGAATGTCAAAAAGGTGCCTTTTCCAACTGGCAACAATGAAAACAGAGCATGACAGATTTATTGAGGTTGTAAAAGAAGCTCTTGGTGCTGGTTACAAGTTGCATGGTCTGTATGCAGACAGACATCAGAAGCAAAATGAGTCTTGTGGAAGATAAATTTTAACTGAATCGGGAACATAGTAGGGGCTGATAACACTGGGGAAGATGGCCGCGCCTTTTTGGATATGTTGCTTAATGGAATTATTTCCATTAGTGCTAATAAAATCTGCAGGCCGTGCACTTCTGACAACATATGCGCAGTGTTGGGTTTCCCTTAGACGGCGGTGGGAAGCATCTACAGTAACTATGGCACCCTATGTGCTAGATGTAAGCTTAGCGCTGAAATAATGTGTATAAATTGTAGATGTCAGGAACATTCTAAATGTAAGTGTAGGAAGCGTGGGGGAGGTGCCGCTGTAAATAAAGACCAATGCCTTCAATTTGGGCGGAAAGTCATTGGGTAAAAGACTGTCCCCAAAATATGTTAGAGTCTGAGGAGAAATCAAGTAGCAAAAACCTACAGAAGGGGAGACGAAACTATCAAAAGCACAGAGCAAAGCACAACAAAACCTTAGTTCAATATCTGAGGTTTCTCGGGGCCAACATAAAATGACTGCTGATAAACTAAAGGCTATATAAGATTGCGCACCTTGCCACGTAATGGGACTTTTCCATTATAGCAGGACTCATGCAAAACACGCTAAAAGGGTCACTATGCTTATGATAAAATTTATTGAGGAACAGAATGTGAACAGGCATTCAGGAAACTAAAATAATCTCTATGTTCTGTTTCAGCACTAGGTCTCCCCAATCCTGACGTACATGAGAATGATGGACATACACTATATGGACAAAAGTATTGGGACACCTACACATTACACCTACAGGAGTTTTATGACATCCCATTCTAAATCCATAGGAATTAATATCGAGTTGGTCCCCCCTTTGCTGCTATAACAGCTTCCACTCTTCCATGTCTAGGCCAACCCTAGAAAAACAACCCTATAGCATTATCCCTCCTCCACCAAACTTTACATATGGCACAATGCAGTCAGGCAGGAAACATTCTCCTGGCATTCGCCAAACCCAGCTCATCGATCAGACTGTCAGAGAGAGAAGCGTGATTCGTCACTCCACAGAACACATTTCCACGGCTTCAAAGTCCAGTGGCGGCGTGCTTTACACCACTCCATCTGACGCTAGTCATTGTGCTTGGTGATCTAAGGCTTGCATACAGCTGCTCGACCATGGAAACCCATGCCATGAAGCTCCCGGCGCATAGTTTTTGTGCTGATGTTAATGCCAGAGGAGGTTTGGAAGGTTTTAGGTTTGCAGTTATTGAGTCAGCAGAGCATTGGCGACTTTTACACACAATGCGCCTCAGCACTCGGCGACCCCACCCTGTAACTTTACGTGACGTGTTGCAACTGTGACATCCTATTACAGTACCACGCTCTAATTCAGTGAGCTCTTTAGAATCGACCCATTCTTTCACAAATGTTTGTAAAGGCAGACTACATGGCTAGGTGCTTGATTTTACACACCTGTGGCAATGGGACTGAATGAAACACCTCAATTCAATGAATAAGAGGTGTGGGCCAATACTTTTGTCCATATGTCAGCTGTTTGAACACAAGACCATGGAGGCTTCTGTGGTTCATATTTTACGATGGACTTGATGGGAAACACACCTCACTCTCCCATCAGTGACACAGAAAAGGGTCTTTAATGCCCTCACCTGATGAGGGTGAACTTCCACAATCCACAATTTTAAAGAAATTTCTATCCCAGGTGCATCTTTTTACATAGAGAGTCCTAGACATACTGGCTGGGCAGTCTGTAGTTCCGATGGTCTATTAGCAAAGCATGGTTTACAATTAGCAATTTACAAGGTAAATATCTATGCATACTATAGATATGCTTTTAGTGTAGGACATGATTATCTCAGTATTTGGACTATCCCTCCCTCACTGGTGAGGGATCCCCTATTCCAAAATGGGGGAGTGGTGAAAGAACTTTACAGGTCATACAAGGGCTGGAAGAAATAGCGGTGCTCAAAGTTAAAACCCATACTAAAGAACAGGATGAGCACAGTAAAGGTAATGCACATGGGTTTACTAAAGAAGCAGATGTAAATGGCAAGGAGGATGAATATAAATAGCTGTTACTCAAACTCTACAAAATACAAAACATTTTTCATCCTACAGTGATCTCAGGGTCATACAAAAATCTGCCCCAAGAAGCACTTACAAAGGTTCAGGTTATCCGCTCCAGGATACTACAGTATTTTGCACATTTAGATATAGACCTTTGCCTTGGATTAATATGTGTAAGGAATTCATAGAGCTAATAGAGGAAGTTATGGAACAATACGAACGTGTGCTCTCATGCCAGCCTCCCTATCTGCGCTCGAGTTCAGAAAGGGAAAGAAATACGGCTGAGGGGTGGGTAGGAGTGGGAATGGGAATTTATACATTTTCACAAGCAATATCTGACTATAACCACAACTGGGTGGAGAATGAACTATTAAAAGCTGGACAAATAAGGCTTTAAGTACAAATACTAGTCTAGCCAATGCAATAATCTGGACATTCTTGGTGACAATGTGAAGTTCCATAGTAAAAGTCTTGATATTTTCAGAACCGCTTTCATGAAGATGATAGAATGGGCAGAATGGGAGCAGTAGTGTTATAGGATGGCACAAGCCAACATTAAAGACTGGAGTTCTATTATCACAGATCTCAAGAATGGGTATGATCATCCAGGAGCTGCTTGGCAACTTCTGTCTTACATTCAACTCCCAGGCGTGTAGCATAACATAGGTGATGTGATACCAGTGTCAGATCTGTGTGTCAGCCCTTGGAATACACTGAAGGGAAATGTCCCCTGGTCCGTGGAACTGGTTTTCCGGTGTGCCAAATAACTGCTTTCCCATTCCTATGTGGAATTCCTATGTCACCACTGGTGCAAATGGCTGATGCAAGCCTATACGGATGACCATGATAATTTATATGATCAGAAACATTGTCAGCAAGTAGGTCTAAATGTGTTTTGTAATGGTTTCCAACATGGTGAAAATGTTGACATGGTGGTAAAGTTTGTTAATTGGTAACAGGCAAACAGGTGGTTCTTCTTAAGCATTATAGCCTCCATCATGGCATGCTTGGGAGGACCTGTCCCTTGCCATGCTTATACCCAGACTGTTTTTGCTCTTTCCGAACAAGGGGTGCACTAAGAACTCACCTGGCCAGGGCCCATGTGAAATGTACAGGACAAAAACTGCAGACAACTTTTAAGTGTCAACTGTGTGATTTCAAAGAGTGAGGAAAGTGGAAAGCGTTTTTTTTAGCATTTAGGCAGGAACTTGAAGAACCATGAGACAGTCAACTGACCATTCAAGCAGTGTGATTTTAAATCAAATGTGATTTCAAGTTTTTCCTCACACAAGAGTAGAAATCATTCCAGTTTTAGTTTACAAGATTTTAGGACAGGAATAGTTTCAAATCGAGTAGAATCTTATGTTAGTGAACAGTCACAAACTCAATTCAACACCACAGCCTGAAATTAATGATTTAAATGACATTACTGACATTAATACATTGACATATGTTGAAAATTAAGATGGAAGAATCAAAAAGTGAACTTGGATCATTGTTTCTTCAGATACAAACTATCCTACATGTCTCCCAAAGTGCAACTGAGCAAATAATTGAGGAGTTCTACATTCTAACATTTTCTACACTTAATACCCAGAAAACAATAGAAGGGATTCTACAGCAGGACAACTGTAATGTTGACCCATCAGTCATTACAGAGATAGTACAAGCGATCCAGAAAACAGATCATATTGTCTCAGCAACTTCTAACAATGGACTATTTTCCACAAACCACCGAAGGAATACATTCTACAAAAATAACTTCAATGTAGTTGAAACAGTGGAGTATGTTAAAGATTGCTCTTGGATTGTACACGGATTAATTTGAAATTGTGAATCCCTTAGGTACATCAAGAAAGAAACACAAAGTAACTGCAGTGTATTGGGTTATTTTAAATTTGCCTGTGAAACTTCGCTCTTCCCTACAATCAATCTGTTTTTTATAAGAGTAACAATTTACGTCAATTTGGGTATGAAAAAGTTTTTGAACCATTGCTCAACAATTTAAGCATATTTGAACAGGAGGGATTATTCATCCCACCTCTTGGAGAATTCATTAAGGGAACTGTACTCTATTTCCATATTTCTATATTTACACTGATAATCTTGGAGCAGATGCACTTGCTGGTTTTTAAGAAAGTTTCAGTGTTGAATATTGTTGTAGATTTTGTTTAGCTACCTGTGCTGAAATACAAAAAACTGAGGTGAGACAAGAAAAGTTTGTCTTGCGGGCCCCTGAATTTCATGACGCTTATGTATGCGAAGTTCAAAATGATGACCGTTTGCAGAGTTTGCATCGTGTGTTGTAAGTAAGCAGTTGTCCTATTTCCACCCAATTACAGGATTCCCTCCTGATATCCTACATGACCTTTTTGAAGGTAGCTGAATGATCCCTATCCATTGTCAGCTTACAAACTAAAAGGAAGACTGATGGTGACACCGAAGAGATTCCTGCTGCATTAAAATGTATGGATGTTGTTTGTGTTTTAAATTGTATTTTGAGTATACTTTTCTTTAAGTTAAATATTATTTGTGCATATTACTACGCTTTTAAAACTGGTAAATTTCTCATCATACACAACATACTACAAACTACAGCCATTATGTAAAAAATGTAAGTACTTAAAGCCGTGAATTTAAACATCAAGGGTAATTGATAGTCAATGTGATACATTTAGTGCATACCATTTTAAGATCTAATTAAATAGTATTGAGAGACAGAGTTTCTTTCCATCCATTACTACATGTTTTACAGCTGGATAGAAGTGTTTTCATATACTGCTATCAGTTTATTTGAATTATTATTATGCTTTTTTTTTATATACATTTGAGAATGATTGCATTCAGTTCTAAATTAATTTAAATTTGTGAATTTTCTGAATAATAGTGATAATGTAAAATGTTAACTTATGGGTTTACTCTTTTTTCCTTTCCTGTCACAGGTTCCGGGTAATAATTGCAGAAGACGACATCGGGAAACTTTCTGTAGATTAACTCCCAGGATCTGTGGATGAAATTTGCTCAGCGATAAAAGTTGAAGCTCAAATATGATTTCATATTGCAGAGCCTGACTTTATGAATGAACTTTGCAATTTGACAGACATGGCAGATCTACCAGCTCACAAAGCTGCTTTTAAAGTAGTTTGGCATTCAGCCAGGGATGAATCAGATTTTACATTGGACCCGGCAAGTCTGTCTTCCACCCAGTCATTAGACCTCTCACCCTCATCCTCACAGATGGTGATGAAGCATACAGCACATTGGCCAGCAACATTCACTATACCAGTGGTTCCCAACCTTTTTTCCTTGGAGCTCCCCCTACTTGTATCTAAGAAAAGCTGATACAAAACTTTTTTATTCTTTCTCGTGGGAATATTTCTTTGACACAGAATCAGCCAGCAAGCTGATCTTCACAGACGAGGTATTCCACGTCTTCGAGACTGCAAACGTAAGGGTCCATCACCCACGATACTTTTGATAAGTATACGTCAACATCAGCACAGCGGGATTTAATTTCCGAAATAAAATAAAAACTGAAGTTAACTCTCGAGATATATCCTTACTTTCTTTTGTGATGATGAGTCATCAGCAGTGCTACGTTTCTTAGACAAGTTGTTTTATAAAAAAATCGTGCTGCTCTGACTGCAGGAAAAACGAGCTGCTAGCTGAAACTGATTGAGCACGGGTCATTGACATGCACCAATTTTTTCGGAGAATTACCGCTTTTAAGTTTCTCTGCCTTTATTATTATTTTTTAGATTGGCCTTGCCATTGCAAGCATATGATTGATAATAACATTTTAAAATGTATTAATTTTACAATTAAATTATAGTGGAATATTTTATGCATGCTTGACCTCAAAGCAAATGAGATCATGCGCCCCACCCCCCTGTGAACTTCGGCGCATCCCTAAGGGGGACGCGGACCCCAGGTTGGTTCCTATGACGTGTTTCCTATGACGTGGAATAAAGGCTTAGCAAAGGAAAAGGAAAGCAAAGGAGGCCTATGAAAAAGAGAGAAAAAAAAAAGAGACTCTTCTGAAGGTTTCAAAGGAAATGAAAACTGAAATTCTTGATAAAGTTGCTGAAGCAATGTATTCATATAAGGCCTATCCCAGCTATTTAGAAATTGAATCAGTAGCTGCAGCCCTGATAGAAAAACATCCATGTCTCAGAGAGCCTGGTTCTGTAACTGGGTGGTATGGTTGGAAATTGAGCTTGAAGTTCAAAATGGGAAACTACCGGCAGAAACTGCACTCAATTGGATGTTCAGAGCTTGTTGTAAAAAGAACGTCCAGTGAAATGACACCAAAGTCATAAAAAAAAAAAAAAAAGTGGTTATTAAAAAACCAAGAATATCTGAACTGAGTTTCTTACCTGACCAACCTGTTGGGCAAGATGGTGGTACATTAGAAATGGAACAAATTATTTTGGAGAATGAGATGAAGAAAGTGAATGTCAACATGACACTGGCAAACTATAAAATGGACCTGATTTTATCCCTCAGAAGAAAATAAATAGTCGAGTCAAGTCAAAGGCTTTATTGTCATTCTTCTGCATATGAGTATATATCTGAACAAAATGTAGTTTTTACGGACCAAGGTGAAAAAACAATAGAATAAACAACAGCAACAATATAACAAACAACAGTAACATAGAACACAACATACTAAAAAAAGACATGATGGGGTCAGTGCTACTGGGTGGTAGTCATTGAGACATGTCACTGTTGACTTCTTAGGCGCTGGGATGATGGTGGTCTGTTTGAAGCTCGCAGGGACCACAGCCTGGCTCAGGAAGATGTTATAGATGTCTGTGAGGACACCTGCTAGCTGACCAGCACAGTCCCTGAGCACTCTCCCTGATACATTGTCTGGACCAGCTGCTTTGTGTGGGTTGACTGTGGATAATGTCCTCCTCACCTCAGCTGCTAGCACCTGCACTTCAGGGGTGGGTGTGGACTTGCATGCCTGCATGATGGTTGTCACTGTTGTTGGACTGTGTTGTATAGTCTGTTAGGGCCTGGATGCCCTGTCACATGCATCTGTGGTCCTTGGTGTCACAGAAATGGTTGTGTATCCTCTGTGCATACAGGCGTTTCGCTTTCCTAATGGCCTTGGAAAGCTGAGCCCTTGCTGATCTGAGGAGCCCTCCATCTCCTGACCTGAATGTGGCATCTCTTGCCCTGAGCAGGGCATGGATCTCAGCTGTCATCCACAGCTTCTGGTTGGCGCGTGTGGTAACAGTCTTTTCAACAGTGACATCCTCAATGCACTTCTCTATGTACCCAGTTACAGAGTCTATGTATTCTTCCAGGCAGATGTGCTGGTCATAGGTGGCTGCTTCCTTAAACACATTCCAGTGAGTACATTCAAAGCAGTCCTGCAGGGCTGAGTTGGTTCCTTCCGGCCAGACTCTGATGGTCCTTTGTGCTGGCCTGGAGTGTTTCAGCAGTGGCCAGTATGCTGGGAGAAGCAGGACACAGAGGTGGTCTGAGTATCCTAGGTGGGGGCGGGGGAAGGCTTTGTATAAGTCCCATGTGTTGGTCTAGCATAAGTCCAGCATGTTTCCTCCCCTCTTGGCAAAGTTCACATGTTGGTAGAACTTTGGTGCTACAGTTTTCAGGTTGACATGGTTGAAATCCCAGGCGACAATGAAAAAGCTGTTGGGTTGGGCCATTTGTTGCTCACTGATGGCGTCGTACAGCTCCCGCAGTGTCTCATTAGCATTAGCCCTGGGAGGGATATACACCGCTACTACCGTGACAACAGTGAATTCCCTAGGTAGATAAAATGGCCGGCAATTCACCGCTAAAAACTCGGCGACTACTGATACACTGACACTCCAGTCGTAGTTTATATAAACACAGAGCCCGCCACCACGCGTCTTACCGGAGGTCTCAGTGTTCCTATCCGCATGGAACGATGTTAGCCCCTGTAGCTGGATAGCTGTGTCGAGGACGTTGTTGTGCAGCCACATTTCCATGAAGATAAGCACACAGCAGTTCTTTGTTTCAGACAGGGTAGTTAGTTGTAGTCTGAGGTAGTCCAGTTCATTGTCCAGAGACCGTACATTGGCCAGTAGTACTGACGGGAGAGCTGGTCGGCTGGGGTTAGCTTTTAGTCTACAGCGGACACCTGATCGTTTGCCTCGCTTCCGGGTGCTCACTGCTTATGATTCCTCGCCTCCCAGGCAGTTGAGTCAGGCGATGCTGTGGTGGGCCTTTGTCGGTGTAGTAGTCCTAGTCCGAGTAACTTCTCTGTTAGCAGTGTGGAAGTTGGTGTTCCGTAGCTGCTATTTGAGCCCAACACCATAAGGGCTTTACGGCTATACTTAAGACGGGATTCACTGCAATCCCGGTAACATGTATTCCGGTCATTACAACATACATTAACACAAAAATGGAATCCTGTTATCGGACCCGTAGAGGCCGCTTCATCCACGTGCGCCGCCATTGCGAACCATTGGAACAGCCCCTTGTTTCAGTGATTCAAAGAAGATGGCCAGCACTGTTTACTAAGCAACATGTACAGTTTATGTGATTAGATTTGTTATTATTCTGATAAGTAAAACCATAAAAGTATGTTCTATGAAGATAATTCATTCAGATTATTATTTGTATTTTACTTTTAAATCTAATGCTGTAAGAAAAAATCCATTGAAAATAAATACAATTCCAAAACCTCCGTGGTGCATTATAAATGTCAGTAAGGGGCTACACTGTTTTAAAAATTTTCAGAGCATACTGTCGTGGAAATTCTAAGGTGAATCTCCTAATTCGGCGAGTCTTGAGATTTAAGTCTTGAGACAGTTCGACACAATGTTTTGTACAGAATCAGATTTTTTTATGTCGGCCGAGAGGGTCCCTCCACCTGAGAGCAAGAGAGAGCGCCCCCAATCATGGGGTTCACGCCATTCTTATACACATACAGAACAGGTCATCATACAAAGGAAAAGTGCAGAACATTCTTTGCATTAACCTTCCACAGCCCCCATCTCCTGGAGGAGAGAGGTCAGCTCAACCTCCTTCCTAGATAGGGCTCAAACCGTCAGACAGGCGGGAGTCGAAAGAAATCTAAACAGTTCAAAGGGAACACCTTATCTTGAGACTCCCATTGCTCGCTCATGGTCAGGCTGCTAGTCTACGGTTAAATGAGGCCTTGACGAAGGCGTCAAACTTCTTCAGCAGAGTTACAAACAATCTAGCAGTATATTATTGCATTAATGTATATTAAGAAAGAGACAGAAAATCAATCATAATAATTTCCATAACAATACCACTGTTTTCGTTTGTGAAATTCTCCTTAGAGCTTCAGCCCTCAGCCAATTACTTTCAATATGATCCCACCTGTTGGTCCAGACTTCGCAAAAGAGGCTGCAGTTTGCTTTCATGTTCTCCACCTCTTGCTCTGTAAATGGAAATAAGTCTTCCCAAATGTTGGTCATGTAATTCATGTATTCTTCAGATCCACCGATGTTATGCGATAAAAGTCTGTACAGACTTATGACATTGACAAAAGTTGGTGTACAATACTCAGATAAACACTAAGACCTAAAAAAAAAAAAACCTCAACTTATAAATTTAATATAAACTAAGATTATCTCATTTCCCAACTACAAGATTGTAAACATATTGACCCTCTTAAATTTAAATTCAAAAAAGACTGTAGAGCTACATAGATTCCCTACATATTTTAAGTCACATTCGCTGACATGGAGGATGCCCTCCTACACTCACCAGACCACTAGACTGATACAGTCCCATCCAAGAATGTGAGATTGGATTTCAGTTGACTCGTGCTATGGGCATCCAGACCATCTGCAACCTAGGATTAGTCCAATTCAGCTGACATCTGTGCCAACCATTCTGGTTTAAGCATAGCCTGTAACGGACCTATATGTATAAAATAGAAATATATCTATTCCTGCTCAGTGTAACCTCCATATTTTCTGTGGCACTTCTGAACAGGCTTATAGACCTGTTGCTTATCTGTCAACATAGTATAACGAGGCCTACCACACTTATGGAAGTGACCAGGTCAAATGTTGCTTTCAAAAAACAACTATCCTTGTCCCACCTGGAGCTTTATGCGACATTAACGGGAGCTCAATTAGCACAGGGTCTGCGAATGGAGTTTTCCGTCAAACCAGATCTGCAGACAAATTCCACCACTAGCCTCCCCACACAGGCGGTCAAACTTCTGAATTCTATGGATTCTGATGCCTTCTTGCTTGCCCTCTGTCGTTTCATCTCAGGGAGTGAAATTCTGCAAGCTGAAATTCTTTCAGACCATGGAACTAATTTTCAGGGAACCGACAGAGAATTCAGCGAGGTGTTTAATTTTTTGGCACCTGAGATCCAGCAGAAGTTAAAACACGACAAAATCCTATTCAAAGTCAGTTCACCAAAGGCCCCAAACTTCATCGAGCGTAGGGAGAAAGAGATTAAGTAGCAGCTGGGAGTCAAATTGTCTCAGACGATATTTTCCACAATGTCTGGTTGAGGTAGAAAGGATGTTGAAATCAAAACCCTTTGAGTACGCCTTTGAGACCATTAACTCAGTGACCCACTGACATGCTTCTTATGGGGAGGCAAGATGCTTCTTTGCCCCAGGTGGCATATGAACTCATGGGGTGGCGTAGATGGTGTCAAAGTCAAGTGTTAGCTAATCAATTCTGGAAAAAAGTTTTATTCATGACTTCTTACCTACTCTGAAATCCCAACATCAATGCAAGATATCAACAAAGAATCTAGCACTGGATTCAGTAGTATTAACAGTGGGTCCTCAGCCACAAGCCCAGTAGCCTATTGGGCACGCTGTGCAGGTTATCCCAGGTAAAAATGGGCAAGTTAGAGCAGCAGATGTCACTCTGAAAGACAAGACCTACACAAGACAGCTGTCCTGCATTCTCTGCGGTGCTGCCAGTGCCTTGAATGGTGATTTGTATACATTATATACATAGTTTAAATATACTAATTTGTTGATGCTCTAGGGTATTTTCTAGTTTCTTAAAGCGTATTTTTGCTTAAAGGCTCATTTAGTTGCATTGTTGATTTTATTACTTACCTAGAAGGGTTATGTGTTAAAATGAAATTCTACAGTATTGTTTATTCCTATTGTTTATTTACCTATATGATGATTGCTGGTATTTATATTTTCTAGAGACATACAGGCAGAGACATAAATGCTCAATTGTTGGAATAAGGCTGAATATAAACTGCCATTCAGCTATTTGTATAACAAGGCAATAAAGAAGATTACTATTACCAAACGCATCAAGTGAAACTAAATTTACTGGTAATCTACCAGGAAAGGGTTTATTATTCATATTCAAAATTACAGGCTAGGATGTAGTGTAATCATCATCATTTTAACAATATAATATAATGCATTTTGGCTCTAAAATTCCATCCAGGAAAGGATGTTGAGCCCAGTCAACAGTCTGACTCCAGAATGCCGTGAGCCATATAAATTACCGTAATTTCTGGACTATAAGCTGCTACTTTTTTCACGCTTAGAACACTCCGGCTTAAACAATGATGCGGCTAATTTATGGATTTTTACGGGCTAACGAGCTTCATGCCACCAAAACATTTAGCCTCGTCACATAGGACCAATGAAATTACCGAACAGGTCACAGTGGACCAATGAAACTGTTCCAATTAAATCAATCGCATTCACACTAAATTCTTCAGATCAGTCATGTTGGGCTTCATGCACACACCCTCATCATGGAAAACACAGGAAGAAATGCATATGATGCAGCTTTCAAGTTAAAGGCGATCGATCTGGCTGTAGAAGAAGGAACTAGAGCTGCTGTAAAAGTTTTTATTTTTTTAATCAGCCGTGTTACAGGCACTGTTCGGAAAAAAACATTTACGTTACGTATTTAATTAAAAGCCTTTCTGTGTAACATCTTTCTGAGTAAATATCTCATGTTACAACGTGGACACCTGCGTCTTATAGACAATTACAGCCTATATATGTACAGTTTTTTTATTTATTTTTAAAGTTAGTGACTTATATTCAGGTGCGCTCAATAGTCCGGAAATTACGGTATTTGGGCACAATTTATATGTGCCCAAATATACACCAAAACAAAATGGAGTCACACAAATGCGCTCCTGAGGTGTGGTGTGATTTTATCCCTTCAAGTTAATATGCACTCAGAAACTGTAGAAAGAAGCAGATTGCTTTATTAGGTACGGCCTTCATTTAAGAATATCTACAACATATATTAAAAGGTGAACAGATATCAAACTAGATTTTACTGATAAAAATTTAAAAATGCGTTAACTAAAAATACTACACAGCAATATTAAATAGTAAAGCCTGCAATGGCTATGGTGAAGTTAGCACTTATCCTTGACCAACAAGACTGTGTGCTGGCCCCCACCGGACACTGCAATTACAGTCCGTTCTTTTAGCTGCTTGCCAGTCATTTGCACAGGGATCCAGGCATCATCATCATCCTCCTCTCCGTTTCCCAGCTGCCAGTTGGTGCCCATGCCCCAGGAAAAAGCTTGTCCTATAAGGCAAGGGATGTTTATTTTGAAAGGAATGGGTCTTTATTCCTACTACGTGTATCCCTCAAATAAGCCCAAGAAACTTTCTTCAAATATATTTAACAAAAGTACACACACACACACACACACACACACACTTTTTACCGTGCTCTGGCAAATTTTTTCTGCGATCAATAATGCCATCTAATCTTCTGCACCGTAGAAGGCAACTTACCATCTTGAGTGACTGCATAGCTAACAGTTTCTCCACAAGCCACTGCACTGACCGGCCCCAGCCCCCTCACTGCAGTCGGCATTACAATCTCCCCAGCCTGCTTGCCCAGACCTAGACGCCCATACTCAGTCCGACCCAAGCTGTGTGCCTGTCCTGGGAGACACATGCCACGAAACTTGGGAGTACTCAAGTCTAGGAAATATCTCACGGAAATAGTTTATTACAGATTTGAATCATTAACATGCTCCAATTAGGGGGGGGTGTATTTAGACAGAACAGCAGCAGCTGATACCTGTGGAATCCAGACTAAGTGTATGATGCTGTCCACCGGCAAAGCTAATCCAAGAGGCTGATTCCCTGAACCCGTCTGTCACCTGAGGCATGAACACAGACATGGAAACTGCTGTCCCTGAAACACAAAGGGAGAATAGTAGTTTTCATAATGTGTTAACATAACCTTAGTTAAATGCTTTAAAGGGTGAGTGCAAAAGTACAATTGGTCTCCTCCAATCCAATAGCCTTCCAGCCACCCATTTTGAGACCATGCAACCATGTAGAGCTTTAGCACCAATTGAAAGAGAAGCACATCCCTCCCAATCCAAGGCGACCTGCAGATGCCTAGCAAGGTCACAAGAGACACCAGAAGCACTGTGCCAATTCCCATCCACCGCTGTGCTTCCATTGTACTCTCCTGGCACCTTTTCAATATGTATTATGTCTGATGTTTTTTGTGCTCATTAGTCTATGTAACTGGGTTGTCAAGGTTTAGAGTACTGTAGAAGGCAGACACCGATGTAACCACAACAAATCACCCAGGGTGAACTTTATTTAGTGAGGCGAAGAAAAAAACTAACAAAAACAAAAAAACTCCAGTAAACTATTCACAAAAATTATAAAACTAAACAATCAGCATTAATCAATAACTAAACAAACAATTCCTACAAACACAGAATTAGATGCTTTTATATAGTATAATTTATGCATAAAACGACAAGTCACCTGGATAAACACCCACACAGAAGCAGTGAAACAACTAAGGCAAACTAAATTTGGTTAGTACATTTCAACTATGATACTGGTACAGTAGTAAGTAATAATGGATAATGGAAATATTAATTATTGTAGTGCTACTGATAATAAATTCAAACATGCATGACATGTTGTAATACTGTACTACTGGTTTATACAAGGCAAAAGCTGTAAAAGCTTCTAAATTATACATTCATAGCAAATTTCACTTAGTCAATATTCTGCTCAAATGTCACCTCATAAGATAAACATTTATGTACATATATAGGACATATATTTCCTAAACAGTTAAATGGATGTGTGAATGTCCATTGGGAAAGGACAGTCTAATTGCTCACCCAGCTGGTGATAGTTGGAGAGGCCAAAGCAGTAGACACGCCCATCCTCAGCAAGGGCAATGGTGAAGTAAGCCCCACAGAAAACGTCTTGAAACTTTAGTTTCTTACTGGCCTTTATCCGCACAGGCTGAGGTACCAGAAGTCGACCTATACCCCAAAATTTTTAATTTTTTCTTATGAAAAAAAAAATTTTTTATAAGGGCTATCAAAACATTAATGATTAATTGGAGTAATCACGATTATCAATTGTTGTGTTAGCTCAAATTTAGCCTTAAAGAGCCGTTTCCAGAGGGATTATACCGAGTTCTAGACATACTGTTTTGATTGTAGTGAAAGAAAACTAAACACGACCAATGATTAGCAAAGGTCAATTTAAGACATCATTCAGCTGTTAATGACACCACTGTTTAAGTAGGCCGACTAGTTACCTATGATCAAGATTAATCAGTCACAAGCTACAACTGGGATTATTTGCTTTGAATATTCATAAAACTAAACCAAATTCAATTAAATAAGTTCCTCATATTAATGTTCTAATAACAGTGTAAAATCACTAGTACTGTAAAAGCTTCAGCAAATACCACGTTTTATCCATATCTAGACGTTTTTTTTCAATGCAATGCTCCGTAAAAAAAGCCCATCTGGTTTACATTTCTCCATCATTCAGAACTGGTTGACAAAAACAGGCGTGGTGGCAAATTTGGACTATGGGAGATTGTAAGGGAAACAGGGAAAATGCATTAATTAAATTAGGATATGCAACTGTTATACTTCATTAATCACAAAAGTTAATGCATTAACTTTGAAAGCACTAATTATGTATGCATTCTGGTTCACAATGCAGACTGAACTGAGGGCCCCATTCTGAACAGCTTGGAGCGAATCTGTGTACTGTTAAACCCCTAATTTAAAAGGGAATGCCTGAGAAATTGTTACAAGAGTGAACAGAGTGATGGTAGTTACCCAAGCCACCCCTTCCACCACGATTGCTAAATCTTTCAGGAACCCGTCCCAGCTGCCCCTGCTCTCCACATCCACAGGTGTAGAGCATACCCAACACTGTAAGGAGCACAAGGTGATCACTCCCTGTCCAGAAAAAAAAGGGGAAGATAGATGAGCAATGTTTTTGAAAATTACATAACCAGTGGCGCAAGTGCAACATTTATTTTATATATTGCTGATTAATTACGAAGCAATAGGAACTTAAACTTTAAAGACAGTTACGTGCATCTTGAAAATTATTTGACACCATTTTGCTTATGTTTACAACTAATCAGTCATAATGGATCATCCTAAACCATGAAATCGAAAGAACAAAAAGCATTCTCAAGTTCATTAATCATTAATTAAAGGATTTAAATCTGAAGAAAACAACGTAATGTTTGGGTTTTTCATTTTAATTTATTTCCAAATTTTATGATCATGGGCGCCGGCGCCCATACCACTAGGGGGATTGATTTAATGGGTTAAACTGTAAAACAAAAAAGTCTCCTGCTTTTTGGCAAAATTAAAACTCAAGTAGATATCTATATTCCCCTTCCATAACTTATTCGCTAAAGTCTACTTGTTGATGAGTTCCAACAATATCACAATATAAGAAAAACGTACAGATAAGTCTTGTCAGTACCAGGGCTCTTCCTGAAATTGGTCAACATAACTTGATAATAAACTTTTTTTTTTTTTTTTAAAACCTTGTTTGATTTATTGCATTTATAGAATAACTTTGCAATTTTTTTTTCCCCCTCTTCTTAAAATCCTCCTTTAAACTGTCCTGAGAAAACCAACCATTGGGTATATCCCCAATCACACTTAAGTACCGTATGTTCAATTATTCCCTCTCCACATCATCTTAGTAAAATGTTTTATTCTCACCAGAACAGATTTTAACAACAGGCTCTGGGGAGTGCAGCTGCTTCGGAGCCAAACTTTTCTCCCAGGCTTTCAGCAGACCAATCACACCGGTGTTGTCCTAAGGAACGGCACAGAGAAATGCAACTTCAATAAAGTTCAACACTATACAATTTTAAATTCATTTTGGGACCTACTCAACAAATTATATAAAGTGTTTTCCAGCATTCTGATAGCACTGCAGTCATGACAATGGCTCTTAATCATACTTTTGATGAAGTGCAGTATCTGAATGAATTTGAACAATAATGAATGAAAGAACAAACTACCAAATACACATGTACAGGTCCCACTAACTGCAAGTTCCCAAAAACTAAAATAAAGTGAAATTACAATTACATTACAGAGCACCAAGTGAAATTAAAGAGCAACTATGAAATACCCTAAAGGACCCCCAGATGTACACTGTGCCATCCACAGTGAGAGCAGCAGAGTGGCTGTCCCCAGCTGACACCTGAACTACCCTCTGCATCAGCGGCACCTTTCCAGGCTCAGCCTCAGAACCCTCCTCCCCAGTGTCCCTTCCCAGGGCACCCTCATCATTACAGCCAAATGTGTAGACCTAGAACATACTCACAGATTATTTAAGCAATTCATTCATTCATAAACACAAGGACAATTTAACAGCAGCCATCGACTAAATTGACTAGTTTGTGATGCATACAAAGATAATTATGTAAAGTACTTTGGGCAACCTATTTAGAAAACAGTGGTCAAATAACTTCAAAGGGCTGGATACCATGGGTTTCTGTATGCCAACCACTCATAACTCCGGGTAGTGTGGGTTTACATTTCTACTAGGGCTGTCAAAGTTTAATTTCAAATTCTTAACGCCGTTAATGTTTTTGTCGCAATTAACGCATTGTTGTGGATTTAAACTGTAGACGACAAGCACACGTGTTCTAACATCATCACTCAAGAAGTAGGCCTATTAACATTGGAGGCATGAAAAACTCTAAATTACTGTGAACTTTGGTTATAAAATAAATGAGAAAACTTTGAGACAGATTATTTTGTGTTTCTTTCTATTGTCATAAAACACAATATGACTAAAATAACACACTGCTTTTAAAATGGAAAATTGTTTATTTAGGGCCAAATTTGAACACATTCAAAAATTGCGATTAACTACAGAAACTCATGCGATTAATTACTTTAATTGTTTGACAGCCCTTTCTACTGGTGCAACGAGCAAAGGCAAAGTACTTCTTCACAGTAGTCCACCATATTTAAGACCCATTATTTTTAGGTTTTTATTTTTCCAACAATACTCCACAAATACTTTTTGGGGTTTATTTGGGGGGGGGGAAATAAAATGGATAAAACAGGCAAAAATAAATTTATAAAATTAAAATGCAAAAATACAGAGGGAAATCAGCTATTCATACCATTTGCTACTTACCAGGTGTAATTAAAAAATAGGCATTTTTCTGTGAAAATCTGTTTAAACAGGGCTTAACCATATTCTAAGAAAAATTGTGTTTACTTTCGAGACAGTCAAAGGAAAGTGAACCCTTAAAATAATAAAACAGTCACCTAGTTTTATTAATCAGATTCCTTTTACAGTAGGTCACAAAGCTAACGCATTGCATCTGAACTAGAAGCAAATCTTGTTAGCGTAAGGTTTTAATACATACTTTATAACATTTTTACAGTTTTTACGAAAAGTCCTCAGGTGGTTTTAATTAAATCGACGAAGATGTCTTGTGGTCTAGTACTTAATGGCATGAATTATTCCGACCCCCGATTAGCCTTTCTCTATTTAATCCAAATTAATCAGGATAAAAGCAAATTCTAACCTATTAAGTATTTCCTAGTTGTTCCAAAGCTTAAACTTGTTTCTTTCGCAAAATCAGATAAACAAGACTTTACTCACCTCTCCTTTCTCAGTAAGGCACACAGTGTGCATGCCTCCTGCCTCCACTTGCACTGACTTATCCCGGAGCGGCACTAGGGCAGGCCACCCACGCTGCATCACATTTTCCCCTAGGCCCAGCTGCCCCACATCCCCCTGCCCCACAACCAGCACCAAACCTGGGACTATCCCATGCGATCGGTGGCATACCACTTTAAGGATAAAGACATTAAAACGTTAACAGACATTACCATTAAAATAATTGTTACTTCACACTCCAAAACAGTAAAAACATCGGTGGTCAAACAGGTTACGTTATGATATAATAGTTCTTGGTTAATAACAGAAAACCTCAAATGAATATTACCATAATTGTGATGGCCAAAAGAACATTTTAAGATCTTATTCAGACTCGCAAATTACTAGAAATTACACGACAAAACTATTTTCATAAAACATATTTTATTTAGAAGAAAAACATTTATTGAGAAGCCTAGCCTAGGCGACTTGTAAAAACTGTCTTTCTTTGCACTTAAATATTATAATAATATTATTATAATAACTCACCTTTGGGATAATTTATTCGAGACTTAGTTCCTTTCATGGCCTCTACAATCTAAAACGCATGATAAAATTTTTTTAATGGACAGGACCAAACAAAAAAAAAAACAAATCCGTTGAATTAACTGCAAACCCCGTTCGCATTTAATAAAATAAATCGTCCCAAAATCAGTTCCAATAATGAACATACTTACATTACTTGTTCCGATTTTTTCGATGTATTTTTATTAAAAAAACATACTTTACCACGAATAAATTCGATATAAAGCAACGTTAAATAGTACATGCATTGGTCGCATTATAGCATAATTAATTCGCAATGGATTCGTGATTAATCGTCTAATACAAACTGCATAGCCTACTTGGTCAACGAAATGGAATAAACAGCGATAGAAGATTTAGCACAGCAGTAACACAATACCATTAATCCGGGGCTGAGAGATAAAGAAACCGTATTTAATAATATAGAGGGAGAAAATTTGTCTATGCACTTTTGGCTAACCTACCATCACAAACCAGCGCTCGTTTAAGGCCAGAAAAACGTTAAAATGCGTCTACTTTGCAAATAAAAAAGCTGTGTGGTTTGCAAAAGACTCAAACGTGTAGACCTACGTGAACTTTAAGCGATTATATATATTGCAGATATTAAACTGCGATCAAACAAGAAATGAATATGTAAACAAATGCGTGATTGAATTGTACATGGTCGTTCAATGGGCTATATGCACACGATATGATTACGTATTTCCGCCAAAAAATAGGCCAGGTGTAGAACTTCCGGTGAAGTGTCAAGCAATAGCAACATAGCAAGCGTCTACTGACTACTACTAACTATTTAGACATGATTTCGAAAAAAATATACAAGGACTTTACAGCTCTTATAGATAGAAAGGGCATCTCTGCAGCTGATAATGTGGGAGATATCTATCTCAGCCTGGACCATTAGGCTAAGTGTCCCTACCACATTTTAATAATTTCACCATACAATTAAAACAAAATCATTAATTAAGTCTAATGTAATAGGTTTATTGCTTTGGATCCAAAAGCATACAGTAAACCGGGCTGGTCCTGCGTAGAACAGTTTACATCCAGTTCTTCCCCACAATGACAACGACAAAGACAACCATGACCACAACGATAATGACCAACGAAGACCACAACAATGACAAAGACAAAGACAAAGACAAAGACAGAACCAGAGACAGACCAACCACAACAAAACCAAAAAAAGACAAGGCTAGACTAGACTAGACAAGACCACTTTACATCCCAGTGCATCCTTTTTTATGCTTTTTCTCAACCCCTTCTATTATGGAACCTAATTTCAGACCCCCTCCTTACACTTCACCTCGTTATTTCTATACACCATTATTTCTTTCACCTGGCCTTACTTGGCATTGTTCCAAACCCTCTGACCTTACTCCAGTTCCCTTTTCCCAGTACACCATTATCTCTTCATTCCTCCTAAACCGGCCAATTTCTGCTTATCTATTACACCATCATTTCCTGCGCTTCTCTTAGTCTTTGGTTAAATAATTGGTTACATTGCATATTTTATTTACTACTTCCTTAGGAATTTCAGTGCATCTGTGCTCTTGCCTAGTCTAACCATTCATGCTTTGTGGTTTTCATAAAAGTGTATGAAAACATGTGATTACATGTTTTATAATAAGTGGCTACATTCTTGATTAATATTGCTGTTAGAGAATACACATTGCATATACTTTGCTTTATTATAATTTCCTTCCACAATAAGCTGTATTATTTGAAGAAATACGTTAGTGGCCCAGCACAGAAATGTCTTGAGGGCACCTTTTATCGAAATGACAAAGAGACTTATAAAGATGCTAGGAACAAGCTCAACCAAACCTCATTCAAAGAGCATACAGGGATAAACTGTCAAAGTGGCCTAAAATACAGTCCAAAGATGCTGAAGGACTGATAACCTTTTCAGACTTCCTAAATGCCTGCCTACAAGTCATACTGCATGTTAAGGGCTTGGAAATACTAAACAGTTGTGAAGAGAACCAAAAGCTGGTACAGGAACTTCCAGACTGGGCAGCATCAAGTTAAAATATCCCTTACGGAAGGCAAAGAGTTTCCCAGCTTTCAGGACTTTGCAAAGTTTTTGTGAACAGAAGCAGAAATTGTATTGTATTTTAGACATTTTGCGTTGGTAACATAGTTGGCTAAACTTTAAGTTTCATTTGGCGAACGGAAAATCCCATGTTTATTCAAAGTTATCCTGAAATGTATCCGGTTATCCACATTCAAAGAACAGGTCCCTGTATTGAAGCTCAGCTGGGTAGCTAAGCAACAGCGACCAAGCTAGTTAGCTAATACATTAACAGTAGGTTATCAATGGTTAATTTTGCTATTTATATTGTACTTTTCTCCCCAAATTAGTTTTTGAAATTGTGCATGATAAATTGAATGCAGGATCTTTTTAATTTATACAACATTTAAATGCATAATATGTTGTTGGGGCGTAGTTAAAACTTATATTAAATGGTTACTTGTAAAAATGTAATTACCACGTACACTCTAAAATATGATTGTGGCACGCAGTCGGGAGACAACAGGTCAAGTACAACTGGACCAAATTTAGTGTTGATAAAACCAACAGTTAGAATAATATAGAGTTTTTAGTAAACATTGGTATAGGTCACAAGTTGCCCAAATGTACCCGAATAGCCAAACGTGACTTTTTATGGCAAATTTTGTTTTTGTTTATCACCAACATTATTATCATTATTTGTTTCAGTATCATTATGAAAAAGTTGAACTACCACTTTATCTTTTATCCTTTATGGCCCTACAAGTAAATTCTGAAATTGCCCTTTAGTCTCTCTCACATACCCATTGTCAACACTCAATGGATCAATGGGTGAAGTCTACACAAACAAATAATCAATCAACTATTTCCAAGTAGCTTGCCATACAACCTTACAATAAAAATGTAGGCTAAATCTGTCATCTATTTGTATGTAATTCTACCCACACAACCAAACAAAATGTAGGTCATGTGTCAACACCACCAGTCAAACACTAGATGGGGTCAAAGACTGAATATTACAAATAAGGTGATTGTGCCTTCTCAGTTATAGTACTGTAGACTCAAATGGCAGCTAGGATGATCGTAAAAGGCTGAAAATTGGCTCAAAATGACGGGCAGATCGATACAAAATGTTCGTACCTATGGACTAAAAATTGAGAACATTTTATACAGACCACTGTTGAACCAGTTTTTTGTTCATGAGGAAAGTTGAGGAACAAGGAAAGGTCGGGAAAAGTCAAATGGGTGGCTGACACTGCCGTAATCGCTAGGTTCAGAAGCTTGTTTATTTGTGGATATAGACCAAATTTAAATGTGGCTTTACCTGCCATTAACTCAAGTAATTAATTCAAGTAATTTTGTGTTTTTATGATGTTGCATATATGTGGGGGGGGGGGGGGGGGGGGGGGGGTTTATAATTGAATAAAAAAAATTTTTTTTTTTTTTAAAAAAAAAAACCCATAGATTGT
>JAOYSI010059191.1:0-24193 GCA_025775065.1 Hiodon alosoides
TGTCTCTCATCCCCCACACACACACACACACACACACACACAACCTGTCTCTCAACCCACACACACGCTGCCTGGTTCTCCAACATTACTCACACACACAGACACACACACACACACACACACACAACCTGTCTCTCATCCCACACACACGCTGCCTGGTTCTCCAACGTTACTCACATAAACACACACAGACAACCTGTCTCTCATCCCACACACACACACAACCCTTCTCTCCTCCCAACCCACACACTCATACACACACGCTGCCTGGTTCTCCAACGTTACTCACACACACACACACACACACACACAACCTGTCTCCCAACCCACACACATACACACCTGTTCCCTGGTTCTCCTCCCGCACATTCCCGCACACAGATACATACACACACATGGCATATCCCCTGTCCTACTACCGAGAACTGTTTCACATTTTATCAATGTGATTTAAAAAAATACATTTTTAAATAGATCGGGCAGAGTTTTTAAACCACTTTGTTAGGAGAGAAATCTACAGAGTGTTGAGAAGGAGTAATCTGTCAAATTTCAGAATTACTCATATTAAAAGCAGGACGTTCAAATGTGTATGTGCAAAATCAAGCCGCAAAAAGCAGATTAAAGATTAAAAACAAAATTTTTTTACTTAAAATCCCACAAACTTAGCCATGATTCTGCAGTCGTCAAAGGTGGGGAGGGGGAGACGCACAGGAAAATGACCACAGCAGCAAATTCACATTGTGACTCTGGAGCTGAGGAATTCGAAAATGCAATCAGATTTCTCTCTCTCTCTCTCTCTCTCTCTCTCTCTCTCTCTCTCTGTAACAACCGGTAGCAGCCCTGAGGACTAGGGCAACCAGTGACTGATTTGCTTACTGAATCGACACACTGCTACACACCCCACTCCTTATACACACACACAAACACACACAACGGGTTTCTCTCAATCGAAGAGAAAGAGAGGGGGGTGGGACACACGCGCACACACACACACACACACACACACACACACACAGAATTCCTCCTCTGGCTTCTGTAGCTCCTTTCTCTTCACAAAAGGCTGACGCTACCAAGAACAAAAGAAGACGGAGGGGGGAAAAACATCCCCCCCCCCGGCGACGGACACAAAGACACCCGAGGTCTCGGCGGGTCGGTGGTCGGGGCTAACCTGCTCCGTTTCAGAGTCGTAATCCTCATCCTCAGCGCTCAGTGACATGGCCATGGCTGGCTCATAGTCCGTCCAGCACACAGATCCCTGACATGGCTGCTGCTGCGCGGTGCCACACAGCCCTCCCCTCCACGGGGGAGCAGGCGCTCACACAGACGCAGGAACCCACAGGCAGAAGGAGCTCATGAATATGTGTGCCGGGAGGGCCGGAGGAGTCGACAGCCAATCCAGAGGAAGGCGGTGTTTGATTACAAAAAAAAGGGGCCCCAGCGTTTCAGCGCGTGTGAGGAGGGGGGGGGGGGGGAGTAGGGGTTTTGGTAGTACTGGCGGTGAGAGCGTGAGTGTGTGTGTGCGCGCGCGTGCACGTATGCATGTGTGCAACCTTTGAAAACTAATTTTTCTTATCTCTCTGAAAAGAATTCCCATGAAAAAGCCGTCTGCTATCCTTTCTTTTTAAATCCTGTCTCGGCGACCGACTGGCTCTGTCTGCAGGCTTCCTGCTGACACAAAACACGACAGCATCGTTCGCTCTGGGCTTGATTGCTCTGCCCTTGAGAATGCTGCTACGCCATGCTTTCATTTCTCTGGCCAGTCTCAGCCAGCGAAGGTCTGAGATCGCCACTGCAGGAAACGAGTAGGGACAGAGACAAGATGTGGACGCTAGATTCAAACAAGCACTCAAAATGTTAATCTTCCGGTTTCGCGAAAAAGTTAGGAAAAGTTCTTAGTAACATACATAGGTAAACTTGATTTGATATCGTTTTACCATAATTCAGGCTCTCACCATACAAAATAAAATTATAATTATAGTTATAATACCAAAAGCTTAATTAATACTGTAAAATCCCCCTGCCCCCCACCCCCAAGCACGGACAAACAAAACATTGCCTAATGCATTCATTAAAGCATCGCAATGTAAATCCAGTGTGTGGGGGGGGACTTGTGGTTTAACTCATTTACCTACAAGCCATAATGTAAAAACAATGCGCTCAAGTTCACAGCTTGCTACACCGTACAGACATTGCTGCCCATGTTGGGGGGGGGGGGTAAACAAATGGGACAGGTCCAGTCTTTGCCATTAAATGAACAAATAACAGAGCACATTACAGTGAATGGTTGTACCATTCTGCATTTTTACCACTTCATGGAGATTTGTGGCACAGTGAACAGATCCACAACAGGAGCCTCCACCCTCACACCAACACCAGTTAGCCTGGTTCTCCACCTTCCTCAAACACACACACACACACACACACACACACACACACACACACACACACACTTGTTAGAAAGGTCACTTTCTTCTCAGGAACCAAAACATTTTAAAATGCACATGGCATCCCAGAGTTCCCAGTCCTCACACGGCTGGGGCTACCACGCCACGCGGAACATTAAGGAGCAGCTGTCAGTAACACATGGGGCTGACAAGAGCGGTACAGAGTCGTACAGAGTCGTACAGAGTCGTACATTACTGACAACGCCACACAGCCACCTTCCTAAATCATTAGACAAACACAAGAAAAGATCAACGCAGGATCCAGTTTTGGTTTCCCATACACTCTGTGCCGGTTCCGTTTTGTCCCTCGGGATCAAAAAACCCAGGTTCCAACCCACCCCCTCAAAAAAAAAACAGAAAGACCTAAGTCACATTTGTTTGTCTGACACTCATGTTGTTTTCCTCTTGCCAGAAACCGTCTGTCGGGCGTGACAAATCAGGAAGTTAATGACAACTGGAGAACAAGACAACCCTGCAGACATACAAGGCCACAAACTCATTCTCAGTCTTCATTTTCATTCATTTTCCTTCCCTCCCACAGCAAGGTGCAGCCACAAGTTGCAAATTGCTAAAGCAGTCACAGCCAACTGAATCAAAAATGGGATTTTTGGGCACAAGTTGAAGCAGCCAAGAATTTGAATTTGGCAAATGTATAGCATACTTGGTTTGACGGACAGCAATTATTTATAAAAACTGAGCAGATCCAGGATAAAACGTGACGCACTGCACGATAATATATGAAGTGCTGTACAGGAACGAACTGCTTTCTCAATTGCTGCTTGTGGCACAGAGCCTGGGTCTACACCCTCAAGCCCAGAAGCCGTTTTCCTTCCGTTTTTCCTATATGTTAAGGTTTTGTCTTTGTGTGGTGCTTGGCTGCTATTACACCCAATTAAAGGCATACAGCCTCCACCCGTGTCCCCGTCTCCGGTCGCTCTCGGACCGAGCTTGCCTCGGCGTGCCACAGTGCTCATTTGGACATGGATACAGCCCGTATTTGCGTCCTCCTCGCTACACTCTGCCAGTAAGAGTCAGTCTAGGGAGTCCAGGAGCTCAAACCTACTCACAGAGAAGCGTAATAACTCAGAGTTGTTTCTAGTCATTTTGAGCTATTCTTTAACACATTTTGAGGTACTGCAAATTATGACGACACGTTGCGTTTTCTACAGTTTCAACCATTCATTACGTAAAAAGTACATTCCTAACAACGTGGTAATGGCATCGTAATGTTAAAAATATTTTACTATATCTGTTAAAATATCTGTTATCTCAGTTGACTTCAAGTTGCAGTTTTGGTAGTAATTTAAACACGCTAAGAGTATGATCAAAGGACAGTAAAGCAATGATTTATATATTTTCAAATAAATATGCACGCACGCACATACATAAAGCACACACCGCCGCGCGCGCACACACACACACACAGACATACACACACAAACACAAACCACTTTAAAATTTTTTATAAATAAAGGAGAGTCGGGTAGGGAGGGGGTTGAAAGAGGAGCAGGGCTGGAAACACATTTCGATATCATACTCATTAGACCCTCGACAACCCCCCCGCCCCCTGCCCCCTCTCCGAGCTCCAGGGAATGGAACGAAGTGCAGAGAAGAGGAGAACACAGGAGCCACCACTGTCACAGTGGAACCGCTCTCCATTTACGCCACGTTTTTTACAACACATTTGGGTTTTAAAGAGCCAACGTGACGGCTCGATGTTGCAAATAGGTCACTTCAACGGGCTCCTACCCTCGCAGAGAGAAAAACACCCACTATCCCTTCTCTACACACACAGAGGGGATCTTATGGAAGGATCCACATCCACACAATCGTGAAGGAAAGTCGACACAGCCCAGGACACAGCCCAGGACACAGCCCAGGACACAGCCCAGGACACAGAATAAAAGTGAGAAACGGGACTAATGCAGCGGTAGTACATTGCGTTCCTGTGTTTCAGCTTCGCCGACGCCCTCTCGCACACTCACACCATTCACATAGCCAGATGTTTACTGAAGCAACTTAACGTACAACTGGCTCAGGGGTACAAGAGCGGGGCACATGGCAGCCGAAAAGCATTATAACCCAAAACATTATTGTGCACCTCGGTGACCGCGCGCGCCTCGGTTTTCCTCGCCGTGCTCATTTCAGAGCGGCACATGTGGGCCAGGAGCAAAAGAAAAACTACTAAAACTACAAAACAAAAACAACTAAAACTACAAAACAAAAAACAACTAAAACTACAAAACAAAAAACAACTAAAACTACAAAACAAAAACTACTAACGGAACCAATGCGAGCTGCAGCCACTTCACTGGCGGCACGAACGATCAAACCCTTCGTCTTTCATCACCAGGGCTGTTTATAGTCCGAGAGCTCTCGAACCCGTCAATCACACCGAAGGTCTCGTGGCAACGCAACTTAAAAACCCAATCAAAGCCGCGTTCGGGATCGCAGGGGCGGCTGGCAGCCTCTTCACTTTATCCATCAGTCGGGCGCTTCAAAGGAAAATTAAAAGTATAGTTTTGAAGTGGCATATTGAAGCCCATTGCCGCTTAAATATAGGTGTACTTTGTGATTCCGAGGCTACCATTCACAGCCAGCTGGGCAGAGCCAAGAGAGAGGAAACCGACAAAAAAAATAATAAATACACACACACACACACACACACACATTCCATCAATGTGTCATAGAGACGGCAATAAGCGGTTTTAAAACAGTATTTAAACAGCTGCCTCGGTATCTGACGGTGACGGTAAGATCATTGGACACAGCTTCCCGAAACCACCAATCATCTGTGGGCAGTAGAGATTTTATCCATTGACAAGGCTGGCCTCTGGGGACAAGATGAGTGAGGCTCCGGGGCCCGTGGGGTCTTACCTTGATGGACTTTTTTGGCCAGCACACGACAGGAACGCCGGTGAGCGCCAGCTTGGGGTCATCATCAGCGTGCTCTTTCAGAACCACCTGGTGACACACACACACACACACACACACACACACACACACACACACACACACACACGTCAAACGGTGAGTAGAGGGGAGGTAAACGCACGCGAACACACACACACACACACACACACACACACACACACACACACACACACAAGTCAAACGGTGAGTAGAGGTGAGGTAAACGCACGCGAACACACACACACACACACACACACACACACACACACACACACACACACGACACGCGGTGGGTAGAGGGGAGGTAAACGCACGCGAACACACACACACACACACACACACACACACACACACACCCACACACCCACACACCCAAGACACACGGTGAGTAGCTGTGCTGCAATCTCACCCGCACACACACACACACACACACACACACACACACACACACACACACGACAAGCGGTGGGTAGAGGGGAGGTAAACGCACGCGAACACACACACACACACACACACACACACACACACACACACACACACACACGTCAAACGGTGGGTAGAGGTGAGGTAAACGCACAAGCACACGCACACGCACGGAGAACAAGTGAACCAGGATCACGTCACACGCGGTTGTGGGCTACCTCAAAAGAGACGCTCATGCCACACTTAATTTAACAGCCTTTCAGAGGCTACAGCAGGGTATACACATATCCGCACACAGACCCATGCAGAGATCCAACACACATGGGTCCATACTGCATTCTAAATGAGAAGGGCAGGCTAAAACTCATTACACCTCCATGTTTCCATGGCAGCAATTTCAAGAAAACAGACCTCAACACAGAGATAGCAACCAGAAGGGCCCGGATAACTGAGGGATTAATAGGGTTGGTATTAATCTCTCAGACTCTTCCTGACACCTTAAAGGAGCCTGTGATTGCCTGGTGCTTAAGGTCACACGTTAGTGACATCAGCAGGGAGCTCTGGGAAGTTTACCCTGGTAATACAGGTTTCACTCTTGTCGTTGAAATTTCTGGAAAGAGAATTGTACCAACAATAATGCAAAGTTCCACCAGATGAGAATTTTCAAACAGAATTGGTAATTACTGAGCTCAAGCGAAAACGTTTGTCTGCCCCCTTAAGAACAGCCAGAGGAGTTCTAAAATCATGTCTTAAATACAACCGTTCTCATAATACTCTAACTTCGGAAACATTGATTGGTAACATTTCACCTGTAATGAAATGATAGAATCCCACTTTCTTGATTGGTTACTTGACCTCTACAGAATCGGCCAATTGAGGACAACATAGCAACACCTTGTCTTAAACTTCTTGGGAATAAAGACAGTCAGCAGAAACATGTCTGTGGTCTGATACGCTCACCGAGGCAAACTTACCATTTTTAAAGAAGAGCGTAGTGTATTCTTTTTTTAAATAGTAAGTATGCCGTTTTGCGGCCCAAGCACTCCTGCAGTTACTATCAAGCATTATTGCTATTGCTTCCTGTTTGGACATAATCAACATAACTGAAACATAAACGGTAAAACATATTTTTCCCCTCTCACTCCTCGTGGACTGAACTCCTCTAACCAAGTGTTCTTTTGTTTTGCCAGTGCAACGATTGTTCTCAGAAAAATTAAAACTTTTTATCATCATCATCACATAAATTAGTTTAGGGTCATACACTAACAACAACGTCGTGTATCCAAAATGAACGCTTTTTCTAAAGAAAATTCAAAAAAGCATGGGGTGGGTGGGGGAGGGGTTAAACCACTGTCCGGAAGGGGAATGGAATTAATTAAGCACTGAGGAGGCGGGGGAGGACACTAGGGTTTTTCTTAGTATAACCGACATTCAATATTCCCTGTGGGATTTCCTTAGGAATTGGGGTTAGGAGCGTCAGGATGGTTGGGGGTTCAAGCCATGACCAAAAGCCTGGCTGTCTGAACCTTAAGTGAGGAACCAGTCAATCAAATGCTCCACTCGGCCAATAGGAAGTCCGGACTGCAGGTCTCAATGTTTTGCAAACAACACATTTCACAACTTAGATATTTTTGCACAGAAAGTTTCTGAAACAGATTTATCTGGGTGTACTTTTTCCTGCCATACGTTTTGATAGTCCGTTGTATATTTGTTAACCTTGTCAAAACTACTGCGGTGCAGAAATGGTCTTGATGTTCAGGGCCAGCAATGTAATTTTGAATAGCCTAAGATATGAGATCAATGTATCGGAGTTCACTTTTGCAAACTTAGGAAGGAAAGAATTCTAAGGACCGGACAACTGTATGTGCAAAAAAAACAACAACTAAGCAACGGAAAGTAACAAAAAGACCAAACCCTGACCTTCATATCCTCCAGCAGAGCCTGGGGGTCCTCGATGCCCTCCGGGACGCACTTCTTGTTTTCGGGAAGCGACTCCAGCTTCTCCACCAGGGCCTTCAGGCCCTTCAACTCAAACTCCGTCAGGTGCGTCCACCTGCCGGGGACCTCTGAGGCCGGCGAGCCGGAGGGGGTGTTGGGGACGCCCTCGTCCAGGTCGTTGGAGGGAGCTTGTCTGATGGGGCGGGGGGTGCCGGCGGTGCCGGGTTTGGGCCTCCTGGCGTCGCTGACGGGGGAGCAGGGGTGGCCGATCCCCTCCTGCTGCTCGTACGACTCCTCTTCCATCTCCAGGCGCGAGTCGGAGGAGTAGCTCTCAGTGCTCAGCTTCCTCTCTGCGTCTGAGGAGGAAGAGGAGGAGGAGGCGGAGGAAGAACCCCAGAAAGACAGAGACAGAGACCTTAGGCCAGCTGCCATCCCCTTTCCTACACCTTTTTCCCCTCCCACTGTCCCTGTGCCCGGTTCTCATACTTAGACTACATTTGGGTTAAATATTAAAAGGACAGGGCGTCGGCGACAGGAACAGTTACAAAAAGGGATGCCAGAGGTGGCAGGAATCCTCACGGATAATCATTTCTGGCGTGCAACTCTCCACTGATTTCACATGAATTTCATTACACGGATGCCATGTTCCAAGAGCCACCTTGTGGAGCTGAACGCAACTAGCCTGGTCTTGTGTAACAGAGAGAAATGCTAATAATGAAACAGAAAACAGCCGCCCGTCCCCTCAGCACGCCCACATAAAAAAAGACATGGCCCCGCTTCCCCTGCCCCTCCTCCCCCAAACCAACTTCGCCGCAAAACCTCAACAATGAAATTAAGAAACATGACCTTTTTTTATTCCTTACGCAAGCATGTTTGCTTGTTCTCCCTCATCTGGTTTTCACTCAGTTTTATTATTTGTTTTCGTTTTTGGCAAGGGGCCGTACTGCTAAAAGCCTTGCTGAAAAAAATGAAAGTTTTTTTTTTTTTTTATGCAGCAGGAAAGCTTTTCCTCTCTCAAACAGTGGCAGCGGTCAGCGGTCGGAGCCAATGTCACCGTTTTTCTCCCCACGATCAAACTGCTCACTTCCTCCCTCTGCCCATAAAAACATGCAGCAATCGCCACGAAGAGGAAGAAAAAGTGCCCGTAAACTCGGGGAAAAACAGGGCAGACGATACGCGTGGGCGTTGAAGGGCAAGCAGTTAAACGTTTCCATTATGGGGTGTTATCGGGCTTACCTATTAGCATAGACTCCCTCCGGAACACCTCGCTGAGATGGTTACGTTTAGTCAGGCAGTGCACATATCTCTCCAGGACATACCAGCACATCTCATAGTAGAACGGATAGCGGAATTTGGCGTGAACCTGAAACAAAGGTTATGGTTGTTATGGTAATCCGTGCAAGAGCACGGTGGCATAATGATCTCTCGCTTACCCTACCTGGTGCTAATTAAGAATGCTATGATTAAGAAAACTGATAGGCAATGTTGCCGGGACACACCGAAAATAAACAAGGTGAGCAACCGTGACAAAAACCAAAACCAAACAGTCTGCCATAGCATACAAAAAACTCATAATAAGAAATTATCATTATATAAATTATTATAATAAGAAAGGCTAACTAATACCCGACAGAAGATGAGACAGCTGTGGAGATTAAATCATAATTCCCAGAAGGTTTCAGCAGGATTCAAAGGAGAGAGATTTGCAAGATTCTTCAGCAAGTCACCTGAACCCCCCCCCCCACTAACACCGGGCTAGCGAGCCAACTTGGCGAGTGGGGAATGGGACCCAGTTCTCACAAACAGACACACGCATACACACATACTCTTCACACAGTGTTAGTCTGGATACGAGGTTATTTTGCTCACTAAGGCGGTTTAAAGCGATCGGTTTTCCCTTTCCTTCACGTTTTTTTGAGCCTCAGCTGATGGTAGTGAGCACACACAACCCCCAGCCCCCGAGGAGAGCTGGAAACTGGCAGAGAGAGCCGTTTTTGGACGGCTGTCGTTGCTAAGAATAGTCATCTGCATGGCAGAGAGGAGCGCTATGTCTCCATATCAAGAATGTGAAACAAATACAACTTTGGGAAAGAGTAACGATTCCAGCTCTTCCTCCCCCCTCCTGAGGACAACCTGCCAACTGAAAAAAGAAAAAAAAAAACCCACAATTTTCTATTTCTTAGTGGGAAACTTTATATAAAACATATATACCTGTAGAAGCTAATAAATTATAACATATGATTACATGTATGACTGCATGCTATCCACTAATCTGCAACACTGAAGTCGGTACTTCTGAATTTTTTTACCCTAATCTCCCGTTTGCACAGTACACTAGAATCAGCAAGCTTTCCTTAAAAAGAATGTTCGTTTCTGTTATGCCTGCTAAATTTAGGTCAATCGTTACACATGCTGTCTCACAAACACAAACGCCCCTGAGAGGAACGGGGTTGGGGGAAAAGACAAGAAACAGAAGATTGATAAACAGTTCTCCTTGAAACAGGATTTCAGCATCAACCCTTCAAACATTACACACACCAAACCCACAGGCATGTCAGGAATTGTAAGGGGGGGTAGTGTAACTTGGCTAGTGACCAAAGATTTAATAGGCCAATTTCCAAAAAAATATGCATGAAATTTGTCATACAAACCAGAACTATTTCTGGACCTTTCTTTTTTTTTTACCAACCAAATGCAAGATCTTAGAAATTCTCTCTAAATCACATTACTGGTAGCTTGCATTAAAATGAAACAAATAAACAAACAAACCAATGACGTACAGCCTGGCATACAAATGCGGCCACCATCATAAAATGACACACAACGTGATCCTTATTAAAAGCAAAGTCAGACCGCTCCCATCCCTTTCGGCTGCTTGTCACCATCCTGTCACCATCCTCCTCTTCACCTTTTCGGAAATCAGATATTTTCCGGTTCTGTGCCGTTTATCGGTCAGACGCGCGTTCGATATTTTAAAAAGGACGCTTTACCGATTAAATGTTATTCGTTTCGTGTTAATCAATTGTAACGATGCTGGGTTATTTTATTAGATGTAAATATGAACTATCCGTTATCAGTTACATTTCATGTAAGTTTTAGGTCCCTATTTTAAAAAAAAACTTTGCAAATGACAAAAGTTAAACGTTAATTCAGAGGATACCGCCTTCCGTCTATAAAATGAAGCCTCTAAAGTCGTCCTCGTTCAACCGACTTTGCGGCCTGTGTTAATGTTTCGGAGTTGGAGGCAGGGACACGATTTCTGGAAGTACAGTCAACTAAGATGCTCTAACGGAAAAATGCTAACATTTTAAAACGTAGTTAGTTGGCTCAGATTAAATGTTAACATAACGCCATTCTAAATCGCAGCCACAGACGAAGTGGCCAGCCAGCTTGAGTTTGAACCCGGGAACCCATTAACCAATTACATCCGTACCGTGTTAATTTCGTACCCTCGCATTGGTGGTAAAGTAGAAATGACAATACTTGACAACGTTCAATCCGCCACAAAGCAGGTAACTATGTAGACTTACATACGTTTTTATTTATTGAAATAAACTATAGTGTTTATTAGTATAAGTTGCTAAAACATAAAAATACGCTGCCGTTGGTGTTTTACTACTGCAGCTGTTTCAGTGAATTATCAGAATATATATATATATACACACACACACACACAGTACTGTTCAAAAGTCTTAGGGATATGTAAAAAAATATATAAATATAAAATAAAAGGGCAGTAAAAAAAACAAATTAATCAATATTTGATGTGAGCACCCTTTAAAACTGCATCAATTTCCTTAGGTACACTGTTGTGCAGGTTTTTTAGACAATCGGGGGAAAAAAAGTTTTTTTACTGACACAGTAATGCAGAAGACAAAAAATAAACTTGAAAGAATACATTTGTGTAAAAAAAAGAAGCTAGGGTGCTTAAGACTTTTGCACAGTACTGTGTG
The DNA here is from genome assembly GCA_025775065.1 of Hiodon alosoides. Lineage (NCBI taxonomy): Eukaryota > Metazoa > Chordata > Actinopteri > Hiodontiformes > Hiodontidae > Hiodon > Hiodon alosoides. Next base: position 11,672 of record JAOYSI010059191.1, read on the forward strand.
TGTGTGTGTGTATATATATGTTTGTTAGTTTTTTTTTTACCTAAAGTGCTTCAGACTAACTCAGACTAACTCAAAGCAACTCCCAGAATTACCATCACATCTGATAACAAAATTTCCCTCTTAACCCTCGCCAAATGTTTTTAACAGAATAAATTAATTTCTGTAGCTTTAGAAGCTTCAAAAAACATCAAGGGTACTAAAAACTGAAATATATCAGCGCTGGATTTAACAGCCAATGATAGTCATGGAATTTGAATATGGTCATTAAGATACGATATCACCAGGTTTAACACGCATGGTGGGAAGTTTAGGGAGGTGGAAAAGAAGCCTACCTTAGTTCGGTTTTCGATCTCGTAGATGGTTAGCTGCATGGGAATGTTAAAGCTGTGCAGGATATTGCCCCCGAACACCAGGGTGTCCTGTGGAGTGTAGACTGCGTGGATCCAGCCTGCAACAAGACAACCCAAATGCCATTACGGAACTTCATCCATGATCCCGCCACAAGAAGGCTTGAAACGGCCCTGCGTAATTTTGTCCGTACACGAGTTTCAAGCCTTTCAGCCTACCCGATGCGCATGGCTGCACCCAGAAGGGGTGCGACATCTGGCCCCGGGGGCATAGCAGACAAAAAGGACAACAGCCCTGACAATTGTATCGCCCCGCAACACTGGTGTGCCGGACAGCATAAATTAGGAAAGTAACAATAAAACAGTTTAGCAATGTTAGCTCCATGGACGGTCGTCCCATCGTCGCCCCACTTTGCCTTGTGATTTACCTATTGAAAACGGGTCTGTTGCTCCTTGGCCTTGGGCCCGTCACTTTGCCTTGTGATTTACCTATTCAAAATGGGTCTGTTGCCCCTTGGCCTTGGGCACCAGTTAAGGGATCCGAGCGATGCCCAGAACTCTGATTGACCGGTTTGTAGTTCCCCTAAGTCTTGGAAGCAATCTCATTTGTCCGCGAGTGGGCAGGAGTCACAGTGCACAGGCTATAACACTGGGCTTGTTGCCAGGAGGCAATGAAAGAAAAATGCTAAGCTCTGTAAAATTTCAGATCACGCTTTGCTCGCGAGCCAACGTACTACTGAAGCCACCTGGTTTGAAATTGAAGCCCATTGTTTGGCGATCTACTGGAACTCCAGAGTGACGTGGTCAGACCGAGCAGAATGTCCCGAGGTCTGACTGGCGCCAACTAACCTGAGGGGATGAAGAAAGTGTAGCCCTGTTTCAGCTCCACCCTCTGACAGCCGTCCACACGGTCGCCCAGGAAGACGTCGCTCTGCTTGCCAGACAGCACCCAGTCCTCGTACAGGGATAGGTTGCAGGGTGTGGGCGGGACGAGCCAGAACACCTGGAGAGAGGGAGAGAGAGAGAGGGAGATGAGAGGGACGGGACGGGACCTGCCGGCCGAATTGCGGCAGCTCCATAGCTGCAGAATTGTTGTTGTGTTTTTTTTTCCCCCACAACGCAGAGAGCCACAGGACAACGTAATAGTTTTACTCCAGCCACTGATCCTTACGGTCCAGTCGAGAGCAGATCACAGGGACAGATGCTGAACTCACTAAAAGGAACACTAAAGGAAATACTGGCTCTCAGGAAAAAAAGAATCCAATCCCAGATTTATAACGCCAAATACATCCAGAGACGAATACAGTGACGAAAACCACTTTTTTCATTTAAAAAATGCTAATAAGAACAGGAAATTAGGGACACATGCTTGAAGATCCCCTTAAAAGAACAGACTCATACCACTTTTGCTTTACGTCAACCCTTCAATGACCAAAAAAAAAAACTGCAATCATCCATCCTGATGTTACGACTTCGGCCTATTAACTGAGAGTCTTCACTGATTAATGAGCGCCTGGGTTCATGGTTCCGTCCTCTCCTTCCCTTCCCTTCCCCTCCTCTTCTCTCCCGCAGCTGCAAGCTCGTCCTTCGATGAAGAACTTAATGTGTAACAGAGACTCCGCATCCTGCTTCTCTGCCTGCCTCCCTCCCTCCCTCCATCCCTCCCTCCCTCCCTCCCTCCCCCTCACTGTAGCGGTACCCGGGACGATTTCGCTGATGCTGCAGCCCCTGCGATACAGCATGCAGGGAACAGATGCAGGCACCCAGCCCGATGTGATCTTGGCGACAGCGGAGGGAGGAGAGGGCAAGTCGGAACATGTCCGCTCGCACGCCCTCTCCACACAACAGTCCGTTAGAACGGGCGCCTGGAGATTCAGATAGACACTAAATCGGGTGGTTGACTTAAGTGAAAAATTAAGTGAACCCGGTGCTGAACTCTAAAATCCTATGAGTGCCATCCCACCCACCCACCCACCCAGTCCTTTGGTCCAACATAAACCTGCAGTTCTGCTGGAGTAAATCACTCCCAGCCCGGAGATCTGCATTCACCGCACTTCTGAGCAGAAAAAGTAAAGAATAAGTTTGAGCCATTTTATTTAGCATCATGTTAGATTCTATGCATGGTTTTTGGTGCAACCAAACCAAACTTGCATTGTGGGATTAGCTAAACGGCTAAACTTCAGAATGAAAGGGGTCCCATCCACTTCTGCTCCACGGTGTTGTAGCAGAGAGCGTATTGCTATCAATGCGACTTCAGAGGATGACTGAAACCAGGAGGAGAAACGTGCCGCGGCATGAAAGGGAGGGGGCTGTGGAATTACCTTCTCTCCCTTATGGACGTGGTACCACACGGACGTGCCCCCGAAATCGATGTGGAAGTCAGTGTAGCAACCCTTCACACTCATCAGACAGTACCTGGAGGAGGAGAGAATGAGCAGGTCACCCAGGCTTTGCCACAATAACGGCAATAAACTGGGAAGGTCAACGAATATTGCAACATCCCGGTAAACAGCACTGCTACATAGGACCGAATTAGTCTTCTTAAAAATCATGCAACCTTGGCCAGGGCTCTCACCCAAGCACAGACCCAGCCCTACGAGCAGGTCGTCACAGGCTTGACTGCAATTTGCAGATTGTGACCAGGAGAGCACAGCGGCGGTGTACAATTTGCAGAATTGTACTGGGCTTCTCTGGGATTGTCGCTAACTAGCGTCCCCAATCGGCTTCCTGGATGCCTGCAGGCTGGCAGTACAATTGAGAGGGACATGCCTCCCCTCTGATCAACACTGAACCCCTCGCTGTGTAGCTCGATGGCGACTGGGATTTGTGGAGGCTAACTATACTTCCACATCCTCACGCTGTGCGGTGGCAGGAGTCGTACTGACGAACCAAGATAAATTAGCAAAATTCCAAACTAGGGAGGAACACACTAAAATAATTTATTAAAATAACAATTAAAATAACAATTAAAAAATAACCTAGAAACACAGTCCAGGTTAAACATTTAAGTTTTGACTGAGCATCTGAGAGTCATTGAGAGAAATAAATAAAAACTCTTCCCCTTTTAACACAGCAAGCTGTGTTTTACACATTCAAGTAAACCATCCACTACACAGGCATAATTCACAACTAGCTATGGCAACCATGCGCATGACAATTGCTAAACACGGGGGCCATTTTGGATAAAACGTTATTCATTTTGCAAATGAGGAAATTCCACTGGTTTAAATCAGCCCCTGGGCCTGCCTAAAGAAACTGCACTGCACCAAGGAAAAGAGGGGAAAAAATCTTATAAAACTGACTTCTACTAATCTTCACAAGGGAAAGGCATTATTTTCTTTATTCAGAAAGGACCCAAGTGTGATAAGCAGGATGATTTTGAAAGAAAAAAAAGGAGCCCAAACCCTCGGAGTCTTAGACGTCGTGATTCAACACGTCATCGGCGTCAGGACCAACACGTGTGTGATGAACACCGAAGCCTTGGCAAGGAAGCTCAAACGGAATGCTAACCGAACCACACTGCCGGTCGAACTGCATCCACCGGGCCATTAATAAAAAGTTACACCACAAGCTAGTCCCGGTGGTCACAAGAGGGTGCCTTTTAGACGTGCCAGCTAACGGGACCACCGAGGTCGCCGTTCCCGGTTCCTGCATCTCACCACACACACCCCGCTGACGCTCGCCACTACCCCTCGTGCGAAGCCCCATCCCCCTTGACATAGTAGCCATTCGTGGTTTAGGGTGCAAGGGCTGGTTCTCAGCAGACCAGCCCAGATCAATACAATTATAAACCTGCACTGTGCGTGTGCGTGTGCGTGTGTGTCTGTGCGTGTCTGCGTGCGTGTGTGCAAAGCTGGACCACACAGTGACCTTGAACGCTGCAACTGTGACACACAGACACATCCAGAGAGATAAAAACCCATCTCCTTTCTAAGAGCTTCTAAGAGACTTAACTCCCTAGCTGCAAAAGAACATCAAACACAAGTATACCACATACACAATATATACACAATAAGCCATTTAAAACATGGCGAGTGACAACCCTCAGTCTTGTTTGCTGTGCGTAAAGTCAAAGTGCGGGAAACGCGCCATTCCTGGCCAGACCGATGACACCTGGGAGCCGCCTTCCCCTGCCAACAGCTTCCCAGACCCTCACGTTTTATGGACAGGAAGATTGGGGGGGGGGGGGGGGGTTGGGCGACCGCACACCCCCTGACCATGCAGCCGGAGCTCGCACGGCAATGGGGGTACAGCGACAATCCAGACCGGGCGGCGCACATCGAGCAGCCACTTTCCATGCAACACAGACACACGAAACGCGCACGGGAGCCCCACTCACAAACCTTATTACGCTTAGCAGTGTCCTGACTGCAGGACGGTGGTGACCTACCCGACAGCATTTCCTCCCCCTCTATGCCGGCGTGCGCAGGTTCAGGCCGCCTGTCACGGGCGGCTGGATGGGAGAGATTTATGAAATTTTTGGCCTCTCCTCTCCTTTTCTGGAGAGCTTCATTGAGGAAAGGAGGGGGAAAGAAAGAGCCAGCGCGAGCAGGGCAGGTGGCTCTGGCTGTGCTCTCTCATGCCGTCTCCTGATTGGCCAAGGAAACTCCACAGAGTGGCTGCCGCGGCCTGTGCAGAGGCCCCCACTGCCTAGCAACCAGCAGGAGCTGCCAGGGAAGGCAGACAGCGGCGAGGCGCACTGCTGTCGCCACTGCCATGCGAGACGGCGCGGGGACCAAGGCGGGTGACATCACCACCTTCCCTAACAGACCGATCGCTTCCTTCTCGTTTTGAGAATCAACTGGTCATTTCGGCTTCAGCCCTATATGGAAATACAATCAACAGTACCATTTCTTGTTTTTACAAAAAACTTGAAAAGTAATTATTTAAAAACTCCTCACTTTGTCAATTTTAAGCTAATGGTTCATTTTGGATGCCTTGTTTATTTATTTTACAGTTTACAAAACAATTCAGAATATTTAAAAGTTTATAATATTACAAATTTCAAAAACTTTAATACAATTTAAATTTTAAAAATTTACAGCAGCCACCCCCACAGCTGTCCATGCATCCAACACGCCGTTTCCTGGCAGATCTGACCAGATGGGTGGACCGTCCACTCTGGCACCAGAAGGCTGTCAACTCCCATTAATAGCCAGTTTATTCCAAATACTTTAAAGAACGGCACCAGCGACCTCTCTGCTTGACATTTTGGTAATGGATTGGGGTTAGGGCCTCTGTGCTGGGCTAATATTGCACCTTGGGGCAGGGGCGGTAGAGGTGCTCATTTGTCAAGCTGCTTCACGTCAAAGAAACAAGGATAAGATCAGACCTTGAGTGTCACCCGAACGTGAACTGACTAACAGCACTGGTGACAAAGCCCTGCGCTAATTATTGTAAAAAATTGTAGCACAGAGGTACACACATAACAGCTACAGCGCGGATACGACACGTCACAGCTACAGCTCGGATACGACACGTCACAGTTACAGCGCGGATACGACATAGCTCTTTACTCGGGCTATAAGACACCACTCAGTAACAGCGCGAATACGACATAGCTCAGTTACACAGGCTATACGACACCACTCAGTAACAGCGCGGATACGACATAGCTCTTTACTCGGGCTATACGACACCACTCAGTAACAGCGCGGATACGACATAGCTCAGTTACACGGGCTATACGACACCACTCAGTAACAGCGCGGATACGACATAGCTCAGTTACACAGGCTATACGACACCACTCCGTAACAGCGCGGATACGACATAGCTCAGTTACACGGGCTATACGACACCACTCAGTAACAGCGCGGATACGACATAGCTCAGTTACACGGGCTATACGACACCACTCATTAACAGCGCGGATACGACATAGCTGAGTTACACGGGCTATACGACACCACTCAGTTACAGCGCGGATACGACATGGCTCAGTTACAGCACAAATATGATTAAAGGCCACATCCACCTATTCCCTTCAGGCATCTGTCTCTCATTGTCTCTTAATAACATCCCATTATTATCCCACGAGAAGATAAAAATCTTTCAGACGATCAGTGAGACCAAAATAGCACATTTACTTTCCCCCCATATGCACTCATTTGTACGGCATAGTCTGCCTCACACATCTCCTCTTGTCACCACCATCAGTTATATCCCAAGGCTATTACAGCTCTTTCCAGGCTTCTCTGCTCGGAACCCGAGTCATTTTCTTCCAAGAATACTGCCATCGGATCTGGCTCCATTTTTGGGCTGCTAACCAGTTCAGTTTAATCCATTTCCGCATTACCCCTTAATGCTTCCCCAGATTATTGTTAGAAATGAATGTTAATATTTATATTATCAGGAAGGTCGTTGCAGAGGACAAAATAAATATTTTATTCCATTGAGGAAATGGTTTTCAGGGTCACAGGGGGAAATTTCTCTTACCTGTGTCATTTTTCTTAAGATCATTTGAGAATCCAAAAAACTATGGGGCACAAACTGAACCACCAAAGCAAGTCATTTAAATCCACAATTACACTTATTAATCTGTCGTACTTTTACTCTGCGTTACGGCACTACCTCTTGCAGATGTAAGAAGGTATTTCCTTCTGGGGCAACACCTTTGATTTAATCCACATCTTCAAAACAACTTTATGAACATGAGCAATTACGGACAACTAACATGTTTCAGCCTGTTCCTGTGCAAATTTTCACGTCTCACTTTTTAATGGTTTGTTGCTTGGATCGCACCGGTCACTGATTACTGCTTATGGACTCATATTGATAGTGCTTGTTGGCCTAAACTACCATGGTTCCATAATCTTTTCCCCCAGTTTTCAAGTATCTCGGGTCGCCACAACAGGACTTATTATAGCATATAAAACATACACGCATATCAATCCAGTGACGTCTCTCCACTCGGAGCGGTGCATTCTGGGAAAGCACACCCCCAACTATACATAAGGTACACTGTATTTAAAAAAAAAAAACACTCACTTCTGGACTTTGGGGTACTTCATCTCCGAGAGGACATTCGTGGTTTCGGTTTGCTTCTCCTTCAAGTGCGGAGGCCATACGTTGTCGACCCAGTCTACCAGGTCCACCTGTGAAACAGAGATGAGCAGAATGCGCGTGTGTGTAATATCTCTGGATGAGAGAGTCTGTGAAGCTACTAATAAAATTGATCTGTGGAGATGCAGGTCTTTGCTTTATAAAAGAGACCCAGGTAAAGTACCCACTGGCGGCTGTCTCCCCCCCCGGCTGCTGTCTACCCCCCCTCCCCACTCTCTGGATGGCGGCTCCATCGTACCACAAAGGGCCTCTGGATGAGGTTCTCCAGCTTGGTGTGGCTGAATTCCAGGCTGATGACGTTGAAGAGCTTGTCGCGCTCAGCCTCAGGTGTCTCATAGTAGCGGACAAACTGGGCCAAGCTCATCTCCGAGCCCTTCTGAGTGCTAACGTCCATCACATCTACTGCCCGCCGGCTGCCTGTACAGACACACGCGAATGCCCACGCCCACAAAATTATTTTTCATTACACACTAACAAGTTTACAGGGTGGCAAAGATTCCACAATACATGACTTAGGTACCCTTCAGGAAATTACTCACATGATGGAAAGAAATTATTCACATGATGTTGCTCTCTTAATCCACTAGATGGTAGTCACACCCCGCCTTACACTGCCACTTCCACAGCCCAACAGACAGTGATATAGTTGCTCTATTACACAGCTACTAGTAATCACACACAGATGCGCAGAAATTACAGTGCATTCAACCAACCAACAATGTCGTATAACTCACAGACATTATGGCAAAACCTAGAAGTCTTGTAGGGTCAGAGCTTACTGGAGCAATTGGAACTTGCTTACTTTGCAAAGGGAACAGGGTCCCCTACAACTACAATGATGTTTTATGTAAGCTTATAGAGCTATACTTTTCCTTCATCTTAGCCTTAACACAGCCTTACCAGTTCCATGAAGCTGAATGGAGTGGAATTTTACTGTAATGGAATTTACGAGTAAGAAAAGTGTAGGACAGCTATTCACACACACACACACACACACACACGACTGGACCAAAACAAAGGTAGAGGATATTTAATGAGTGAGATTAATTTTATAACAAAATAAACACACTATACATACTCCTGGCATGTAAACCACTTCATCTAAAGCATGAGGTGGGATCATATTTCAGATTTATGTGTTATCGAGTAGGTTTGCAGCAAGGAAATATTTTCACTTATAATTAGGCCTCAATCCATAGGTCTTTAAAAGTTCAGGTGTTTCTTGTTAATTGTATCAGAATGCTGATGTAAGAATTCTTGCAGCAGGTCTGAAAATAACAATAATTTTGGAGTATAGAAAGTAACAAGTGAAATAGAAATAGTATGCGACGGAAAACGCTGTCAATGACAGTCAGTCTGAAAGGAGCACGTTGCCATGGTATTCCATCAGCAGTTGTCATCCCTTTTGGACAGCTCTTTGCAATGTCTCAGTTTGAGCCCAACAAAATCCATTTCGGAAGGGAGCAAGCATCATTCTCAAGCAAACGGCCAACATCTTTCTGCAAAAAACCAATGGGGTGTCTGTGTCTGAGACACACATTTCCTTTAAATGTTTTGCATAGGGAGATTAACCAACTGACACCTAATTGTTTGAAAACGAGGGGGTCATCTGAACAATAAAATAAATCAGCATTCTTAAACCCAATGACCGAAACTGGAATGCATCACACAGTCCCCAATGGTGATGCTATACCACCCCGCTTTCTTTATCGATGCAGCCCATTCTATCAGGTCCGTAACACAAAATGACAGCCATATTCCAGTGCATCAGAGCAGTTCCTTTACTTTTCTGGGACTTAACAGGGGTTGGAAGAAAAATGCTATGGAGATCAGGCATCTGCAGAGAAGCACTCCACGCCACAGCAGCCCCGTCCCAGTCCTAGCCAAGGTGCCAGTGATCTGAGCAGTGGGACTCCGGGTCTGCATCGTGTGGCTTTGAGCTGCGGTCGGGACAGCGCCTCCACAACCCTAGACACAATGCTTTATCTCCATTGTTGCCCAAACGGGTCACGGAGCTTGCCAGACTTCTCATCTCCCACCGTCTCCCAGCACCCCTCTGATGCAGCCCACACCACTGTAGGGCTGCAGGAAACTCGCCTCTCAATTCTGTCACTAACGCGACAGGATGTGACAACAGACAGAAGTCGCTCAGTGTGTTGTTTTCTCCTTTTAAGATTCAAGTAAGAAAAGATTCCATCACATGCAGCAGTATTGCAATGTAAATAATGCCTCTATAAAGAACTATAAAGAATCAATTAGGTGGAAGCCTGTGTTATTTGGACACAGCAGCCTGACAAAAGACAGGAGAGAGAAACCACACTGATTGTGGCAGAAATCTGGACTGTCTGTATCTAATGACAACAGAGCATTGTTCCATGCCTGTGTCTCTAGACTGAGCTCCAGGCTGACACAGCAGCTTTGATCCAATCTGTCCAAGATGCACAAAGCAGAAGGGCATTAACCCAGAAGCAAGAACTGAACCAACAACCATCTGGTGCTTCGACGAATGGTCAAAATAGCTGATTTACTGACAATTGTCCAAAAAAGAAGACACTTCCTCATTTGTGTGGGAACTAATAAATGCGACAAGCAAAACAAAAACATTTTAATGGTTTTACTAACACCACATTAACTGTTTTAATGAATACATTTAAAATAATAAAAAATGATTTATTTCCTCCAAAGTGTCACTTGTCAAACCACTTTTTTAGCTGTAAGCTAAAGAAAACTGAGATGTACGGGCAGCACTGTTTGATCGCGTTCATCTATAATTACAGTGCATGAGTCATGACCTTAATTTCGTACCAAATTAGTGCTAGAATGACTTGTATATAAATCACTAACTCAAGACTAAAATACAGCACTTACAGTGTAGTACTTAATTGGTAATCTTACTGAAATACTGTGACATTTTATAATACACTTACCAACCAGACCTTTAACCTCACTGACTGTAAAATCCGGATCTGGCATTCTATATGAAATAGAAAGAGAGAGTTTTCAACAGAGCAACATTTAACATTTTGTTTCGATAGTATACGTATTTAAATCCATGGAAAATTAATACACATTGATCCTTTGTTGGTTCCCATATGAGCACCCTTACCTAATTCCCAGTCCTTCTTTGGTTTTGAAAATTAGTGGAATTCTCAACGCTTCTTTTTGAACATACTCGTAGGTAAAATCTGCGAAACATAAACCATAACAACAGTATAAACAACCATTTACACCAACACGGTTTTGGTAAAACAATCGGTAAATAATTTGAAACTACAAAAAACGCTGCAACTATTTCTAATAAAGCTAATAATTCAGTCACACTGACAAACCGAGAAAGCGATAAGCGGGGAAAACTAGAGAATCAATGAAAAAAAATCAGGCAGAGGCGACGATGCACACTCGGTGCACCGGGTAATATTACGTCCCAAGCAGGGAAGTAAACACTTTGATTTTGGCTTCCACGAGACTTAAAACTGGTTTAGATCGATTTAAGAATGAAAGTTGAGGAAAGTATATTTACCTTTGCCGTCCATCAGCTTTACGTAGTTAGTATTGTATGATTCGCTCACTAGCTTCTCTTCCAAGTTAAAACCTCTGACATTCGCGATTTCTTCGACATCGGACAGGTCTTCATTTTCATCGTACATTCTCCTGCAGATTGAGCGCTGTTTAGGTTAAATAAAGATAAACACGTAGTTAAAAAGCTTTTATTAAAAACTTCTGATCGACAATCCTGTTTTGGTTCTTAGCCGTATTGCGTTTTTATAGACATCGCTGGACTTCGGTAAATTTGAGAAAATACTGATTTTTGTTTTTAAAATGTTTATTCACTTGAACCATACAGTATGGCTATTATGTAATGCAATACGCTCTGCCACTGAACAAAGCAAGTGAGGCTGAAACGTAAACGTAATAAATGTGCCAATTTACACGTGCTTACAATGTACACTCGCATGCAGTACAAGTGAATAAATGGGACTTTAGGCCCCTGCGGTCTTCATTAATATCACAGATATTTTTAATATACGTCGTATTAATTAATCGCTGCTAGGTTACATAATTCGTCATATTATTATACGCGAGGTATGAAGTGCGAAAGTCGCGTATCACTGTTTCCAGCCGGACATGGCTCAAATGTTTTTTAAAATAATAATAATATTATTGTGTTCATCGTCGGGGTTTTATTGTGACCACCGATTACATTTTGCCATTCTATCAAATTCTGTACAATATGACTGTATAGCTCGTTATGCAATAAAGCACAGCTTCTCCGTCACTGCGTGAAACATAACATTAAAACAGTGTTTCTAATATCGCAATGCTTCAGACAATACGGATTTCTTCTACTTTAAGTCCCTTTCCAAGGCTAGCTATAAAACGATAGGATAAAGCTACACACCAGTCTGCGTCCAGGCTCAGCACACGCCTCCATTTTTGGAGCTCTCGCCACTTTACCAGTTTAGCCTTTCATTTTTCCAGAAATGCCAGCTTTAAAGTTAGAAAACACTTTGCTTTCCGAATCAAAACTAAGTAGGAACCATTTTTGTGTAGTACTGGCTGACGTCACGCCCGAAAGAATCAAAACATTGTTAGAAAACGTCATGCGTCATCTTTATTCAGAAGTTTAATCCCACATAGCCACATTCTTCGTAGTACTCAACGCGAGGTAACCTGTTCCGACGTAATGTTCCAATAAAAACATTCTAAAATAAAGCCTATGGTTAATCTTTTTTCTGCTTTCTAGGTCACGAGTCTGCAATATCTTGCACGCACGCGCTGCAGTTGTTGTGAGTGAAGAGTGAGGTGATGGTGTGTACGCTTCGTTCCTTCTCTTATAGAACTATGCCTGCAGTTGAATTTATCTAGCGGGTTTGCAGAGAATATTGTACATTATTAAATGGAATTACATTTTCAGGCTGTTATATATATATATATATATATATATATATATATATATCACAATTTCTGTCTTTTTGTATGTAAGATTTATTTGACGTACTCTTTGTGTAACAAGAAAAGGTTGCAGCTGACATCCTTACTCCATGTTTCAAAAACATGTTATTGTCCTATTATTCGACATGCTCGCGCATGTGTGCACACACACACACAC
>JAOYSI010059202.1:0-24191 GCA_025775065.1 Hiodon alosoides
CTAGCACGTGTCCAACATGCTCAACATGTATATTTGTTATATTTCCATGTGCAGTTACGTTTTTTTAGAGGGGGGGGGAAATGCTTAAGAATGGCCCTTTGTATTATTATGTGGTTTTATGTGTCTGTTTAGGCTTACACTTTTAGTGTTATACCCTTACAGCACCAACAGACAATGCTACTCTTCTGCAATATGTAAAAAATGCTAACAATTAGGTATGTATGGCAAGTCAAATTAACATTTTGGTCATGTCCTCACCGAACACTTCCCCAGTTAGCCCACAGAGGTCGTAGTCTCCCGAGTTTTAGTCTGAGTGTCATGTCATATGTTATTACTGCTTATTGACTGCTGTCTCGACACGACCTAAACACCTCCAGGACACGGAGGCGAGCGGCAAATATTGGGGCTGACCCCTCTCACTCTGGAAATGGACTATTCAGGACTCTCGCCTCTGGCAGAAGGTTGAGGTCTATCAGGACCAAAACTTCTCGCCACAAGAAGAGTTTCTTTCCTACAGCAGTAGGCATCATGAACATGAACTGTACATTACGATTAAATTAGGAGACAAACAATTACTTGCATTTATTAATGCACCCTCAGTATGATGAAATGGATAAAAATGCACTCTGCACACCGAGTATAAACTATGAACCACGGTCAGTGAATAATGTTAGTCTACTTGATATTCAAGTATTTAAGATATTCATTGTCTTACTGTTCTGTTTTATTCTTTTTTGTATAAACTGTCTGTCAAAAATTTGTATGCACTAACGGGCCAGAACCAATTCCTTGTTTGTTGTGAAACTTACTTGGCAATAAAGCTCTTTCTTCTTCTTCTAATATTCCTAGGCTCCTGGTGGATTAAAGATTGTATTGCTTGTACATGCACTCACATTCACCTGTGAGCACAAACCTGTAGCCCATGACTTAGCGTGTAGGGAAAGAAATGCAGCGGCGCTCACATTAAAAATGAATACTTCCACAGCCTGTTTTGTACCAGATATTACCTGTCTTTTATGATGAAATCTCCCTTACTTATTCACAATTATTGAACATGATAATGAATGATTAGTAGGGAAAAGTCATAAAATTCCCAGACGGCATTTTCATATGCTTAGTAAAATCCAATGTTTTATTCCTCATCTGACTAATTTCACCACAAGATTGATTTCTGTGTGCGCAGAAATTTCTCTCATTATCTGTAGTGCCTTTACAAACCCCTTTATATGACCTTAAAGGGTGTTTCAAAGAATCCAAAGTTTACAGAGCTCCATCAGTCCTGAGGAACTGTCTGCCAAACATAAACATTCACGACATTGAATAAGTATTGCTTTGGTAAATAGATTTATTAAACTTGGTAAACATTAAGTATCATAATTTCCCTTAAAGGGTTTAAATGTATCATAAAAATACAAGCATTAATGAGGATAGTATGAACCTTAATCACTGACTCAATGTGAACCTTAAGGACAGACAGCCATAGCAGAAATCTCCTTACCTCACCTCAGTCCTTGAAGCTAGTCTGAGGCTGCAATATCCTCCTCAAATTAATTTCTTACTAATACCAATAGGGAAATGCCAGGATCTGGAAAGATTTTGCTATCCCTCATATGAATTTGGAGTTTGCGATTTCTGAAATCATTCAACTCAACAAAATTGGGTAAGACTATAGAAAACAGAAATAATTTTTTTTCCCTCCACACCCTGTTGCATTCAGGACAAGAAGTTGCATGTCACACAGCGCTTTAGTGCAGTGACTCTGTGACTCTGTGACTGCTGTGCCTATGCTGCTTTGCAAAGCTGAACTGTTAGTGGGGAGCTCTGCCTCAAAACTCTGCTGAGGGCCATGGTGGTAAGGTATATCAATCATACGCTTTATGTCTGTCTGCCCAATGTTCTGTTAAGGTTGACTTGATTTACAGACAATGGAGCTTGGCGTCTCACTGGGAGGCCTATTCACATAAGTAGTGGCAATTTTGTCCTCAGGACAGACATTAATATTTCAGTGCCCACTGTCTAGAACAGTGATAGGGGGCTGATTAGTCTAATCAGTCTCTGCAGTGTGTGCAGTGATGGGGCCGTCAGAGATGGTCCAGTACAGTAAAAAAAAAGAAAAAGAAAAACCACAGATGCAGCTTGTGAGTTATATATATTGTTTTACTATATTTGTCTGGATATGCCTGATGTGCCTTGTATGCCAATAGATGAAACTGTGGGAACTGACAGACCATCTGTATTTTGGAGGTACAAATTCTTGCATGTTGACGACTGTGATGTTACCTTGAGGCATAATCCAAACTTTTTTTCCAAAATAAAATACCATTAAGCTATCTACAAGTGAATTTAAAAAATTGATGGTTTTCTGAAGATACAGATAATAGATATAGACAATCAACCAAATTGCTTTCAAAAGCAATTGATCAATAAATAGTTATTTATTCTTTTTTGAAAGCATAGAAACAAATGCACTATACTTTTATTACAATCTGTTTCAGAACCATACGAAATGATGTATGCAATGATTTAATTGTGTGCTGATAGTTCATGCCCATAGTGCCCAATGCTGACATAATCACGGAAGTGTTATGCCGTGTGTAATTAATTTCCTGACTCCCCCTTAACTGTGATTGGGTGTATTTTGTTTCTTGCTTTTCTTCTTCACGTACTCCATTCAGATGAGCTGCCAATTCTGGTGGGATAATGTACACATTATAATCTGAGCACAATACTATTCTCAAAACAGAAAATAAATCATAATCCATTTCTCTCTTCAGGCTGACTGGAATTTGTGCGATGTAGCCGGTGAGTGCACACAGCGGTTAATGCAATGGTGCCGTCTGTCCTTGCTGTAGGTTGTCATTCTGTTCATATCTACAGGGTAAAGAATTGATACCCATCCCTCCGCATCTGATGTACTTTATCTATTTTGTAATTTTAGCAGCATTGCATTTCATGTATGAAGCAGGTATGGTTTGGAGGATAGCTGTGGAAAGTAGGGTGAATGTTGTTAGGGGGTGTACACCTTTCATAGGCTCTATTTATTCCGCATGGCTGCAGTCATTTTGGTGATGTTATTTCATCAATTGGATTTAAAGGGGTTCCATAGAATACAAAGGGGTTTTTAGTCAAAGCCCATGGTCACAAATGTGTTAATGAATGGTGCCATAAATTACTGTATCAAATTGTACTTTAAAAAAAATAATTGACGGAATTGGTAGGTTTGTGTTGTACCACCGTCTTGAGAGAATGGGTGATTTCCAGTTTTAGACAGTTCTGTCTAGGCCGGGGGTGGTGTGGTGACCCGCTAAGGTGCATACCCTGAGAGCAGGCTAATTTGTGTAAGACTGTGTAAAACAGTTCATGTCTGTCATGTCTCATACAGATTGGCAATTGCATGATTGGCAACGCTCTGCCGTGGCCGGAGTATTAACAATTGGCAATTGGGATTTTCAATTGTCTTATGTCTTGTTAATTGTTCACAGGTGTTCATGTTTTATGTCATCGGTATTCATACTCAGTTTGTCCATGTAGTTAGAGCAGTCTTGCCTCATTTTATGATAGCATTTCTTAGCGTTTATTCTTGTCTGATCTCTCATGTTTTTGACCCGTTTACTTTGGATTTCCTGTATTGCACTGTTTGCTAGTATCGACCCTGATAATTTGTTACGATTTGGATTGCCCCTTTGATGATTTTGTTACACTTGTGCTCTGTATCACTTCCTTTGGTTGATTGACACTGTTAATTTGTGACAATTTTAGACCGTTTACAGTTTTTTTTTTTACAGTAGCGTGATACTGTTTGTACTTATGCTTGGATATGTATATATATATATATACACTAGCTACAGCACTCAGCACTCTTTAATGAGTGGAAAGTTATTGGCATCTAATTACTATTTCTGACATAAGTGTTTCAAATGATTACATCCAGGATCCAAAAATGAATCATGTTTTAATTTTCTTTCTCTTGTAAACGAATGTACCGATATGCACAAAAAGATTATACGTATTTCCGTCAAAAAATAGGCCAGGTGTAGGACTTCCAGTAAAGTGTCAAGCAATAGCAACATAGCAAGAGACTATTGACTATTACTAACTATTTAGACATGATTTCGAAAAAAAACGAAGTAATTAAATTTCAAAACCGTGCCGGCTTTAAAGCTGGACATTGCTGTGTACCGCAATGTGAGTTTTCTGCCATATTTAATACAGTGATAAGCTTCCATAAATTCCCATCGGAGGAAGACCAGAGGAGAAAGTGGCTGGTCAAGATTAGAAGGGAACAATTCCATGTTACAGACCACACACAGGTGTGTAGCCGACACTTTACACACTATGAATACTACGAAAATTACAGGCTACTTTGTCTATAAACATATTTCCTAAAGCTGGTGCTAAATTAACAGTAGATTGTTTGTTGGCTAGATCGATACAGTATACAACTGTAACAGTAGCTAGTTGACTACCATAAAGTGTCACTGAACTAAACCAATACACACTATTTGTAATGGAAAGTATGCCAACGTTAGGTACAGTTATCTATCGATCTAACCAGCTAACAAAATTTATTATTTAAAATTTAGGTATTTACTAAAGCTGGTGCTGAATTAACAGTAGATTGTTCATTTCTTTTGTTAACACTTATTTTTAAATTTGCTTTAAAAAATAAATGTAATTGATGGATTGAGGTAGGGGACAGCCAAACATTTTAGAAACTTTATTGGATGTGGACTGGATTTTCGCCAAGAGAAGCAGGGAGGTGTGCAGTGGTGACTGCTCCTGTATGATAGGGTAAGTCATTGAAATTTGAAGATAATATTTAACGTTAACGCAACATAGAGATAGCCTGCTATCCAACCATAAATAAGAAATGTAACATTACTGTTTTTGTCCTTTCTGCTAAGCAAAGTATGCAGTCATATTTATGCAGTATTTTTCTGTTTTTTTCTTCAGACCTTTAGCAGAGCACTGTATTCAGATCTAAACTACACATTTTTGGAATTATCTCTTGATTTTCCATATGCTGTTTTTGCAGTTACAAGGTCATATAGCTGCTAACAAGCTATATGAGGTGTTTCAGTCAGTGTTTTAATCACACCATTGAACCTCTTTTTAGTGTGGTCAATGACTTACTAATAGCGGATTCTAGACATTCACATGCTCTGGACATTCTCATACTGTGCTACAAACGGGGGACCGCAGATGCCAAGATGAATGAAGGGGAGGCCCCAGCAGGTTCAGAAGCAATGGATAGTATGCGCGACGCAAAACTGAACACTAATGAATTCAAAAGAACATGCTCGCCACAGAATTCTGCAGAGGCTGCAATGTCACCGACAGATTGCTCAGCATGTGACGCTACGAGAAATTGGACAATGGAAGGTGTGTGATCTATGAAAACAGGTCGGAACATCAAGGTCCGGATGCATGGGAAGAAGGAGGAGCTATGTTCAAGGACTGAGAATTCTTGACGGGAGCGCCAGAAGAGGCAACTGGGAGAACGAGTGACTGGGGTGGAAACCGGCAGGAGGAATCCACTTCAACAGCAGGTCAAAATTTGAGGGGGGGAGGGAAATGTCTGGGGGGGTAAACTTTGAAGTATTCTAGTATTTTTTTTTAAACTACAACAACTAAAATCCATCGATTGATTATAGCGTCTGTTCTCTGTGTATAATCAAAGAAGAGCACTTTACGCCCCCCACCCTAAATTTATGTTCATAGCTATCATTTATTTGAGGGTTTTGGGTGTGTGTCATTTTGATTTATTTCTTGGGCAGAGGTGACATGTATTTTGTGTTTCTATGAGCTCTTTGTTTCCCGAGAGTTCGTCAGCCTGCTGTCTGGGTTGAGGTAAAAAATCGAGGACTTGATTGAATGATCACACACAGAGCGCTGGGGACTTCTCGTCTCGAAGACCTGCTCTGTCGCAAGCAGGTAAAGCTTTTACAGATATAGTCAGAACACATATCCAAAGTCTCTGGACTTTGTAGAAACAAAACTCTGGCAGGGTATGGGGGTGAGGTAGTTTCCAAACTGTCACATAGATTATAGTTTGCTAAAATATGACGCATGCACATAGAGGCTCAATAAAAAAAATACATAGTTATAGCTCATGCCTAAGTAAAACTATAAAGCATTAGGATTTAATTTGCAACTTATTAGTTATATATTAGAGCAATATAGTGAGGTCTCTGTAACCTTGTCATTCGGTCAGTTTCCCTTTTTCAGTCCTGTTGCCATGATGACACATAGTGAAAGTAAGGTAGGATCCCCAGATCTTGTGGCTGTATTCTGTATTTCATAAAGCAGATACCGGCCTCATCTGGATGTGGTGAATCTCACACTTCTGTGTGTGGATATCTTTGTTAGCTTGTACACAGTCTGATGTGTGGTTTTCAGGGAGACTACATACCTTACCTAGAATGCCCACGGGGCTGTTCTGTGGGCCAGTTTAGACTTACGATTTACATTACTAATAAAATGTCTGTTTGTTGCAGGGGGCAAGTGTTTGCTTTGTTAGTCTAAAGCAAAGTTGTATAAAAAATTAAAGGTTCCTACCTTACCTTGTTTTCTTGTTTTGAGTAGTGTTAGTAGTTCTTCCAGTCGGTGGCAGTGGCATGTATACAACCTTTAGATAATGCTAACTTTAATCCTGATACTTTCCTGGGAAGCATAGGGGTCATAAATCCATAAACAGGTTAAAACTCTTTCAATTAATTAAAAAAACCAGGATAGAGGGATGCAGAGGAAGGCTGGGTTGCCACGGAGACCGATTCTGATTTGTGAAACACTCCTGCAGAGAGGACATATTGATTCCTTATTGGAGATGACATCTCACGGAATCCCCCACCAAGCAGCATCCTATCAATTTACCCTTGGAACTTAAAACAAGACCAGGTGCCACAGCATGACAAATTTTAAATCAATGCGGTACATGAAGGGAAATGAAAGTGACCACGCTGATGCCTAAGACTCGTGTGTTACCAAGTTTTGTGTATATTTTGTTGTAAGGGTAAGCGTATTTTACAACAGATGTAAAAGTCTAAAACTGATGCAATTACAATGGATTATACTGTGAGGCCAGTCAACTTTTAAGTTGCCTGTTTTAGTCAATATTCAGTTTTTTTAAATTTCTTTCTAGGATATAGTGGGAGGAAATAAGATGTATTATTATTTATTGTGGCTTAATGTCTACTCATTGGAATTAACTATGATCAAAGATTTATTTACATTTGAAAAACAATGCATTGAAAATAAGAGAAATTGAAAATCCAGCTGTATCCCAGAAGAGCTCAACCTGTTTCACATTAATACTGGACCACACCAATTTGTAAGGTCTGTGCCAGGACACATTTTGAACGCAGTTTTCATAATATCAAGACAAACTAAACATGAAACATCTGCATTATGTTATCTTTTCTAAAATCATATCAAACATCAAAATGTATTAACTGTGTTACCTATTAATTAATGCGTTAAACCTAAATTAAATGTAGCTAGATTATAAGTGTCACAATGATGACACCTAAAACATTTTTTATCTGCATGTCAGTATATGCATTCATCTGTTGTATATCTGAATATAACTGAACAACTGAACCATATAACAACTTGGATTAGCAAACTATAACAAAGGCTTGGTCTAAAACATAAGGCCCCCTTGCAGAGAACACTGTACATACCCTTGCCTTAATGGAACCAAGCTAAACCCAAGATTAGACTAAAACATACTAGGAATTTAAGGCCTGCTTAGGGGCCAGCCTGACTGCAACCTGGTATTTATGGAACCGACAGCACTCTTCAACAAAGGAGAAATAACTGTAACATGGCGCTTTGTTAGGTAGCTTTCTGACAGCAGATATGTATAAGTGCTAGTGCTGAACAGAATATAGTGGAGAATATAGTTATTTTTTCCTTATTTTCATGTGCATGTTAACCAAAAACAAATCTCTGAAATGGAAGAACCTTCTGAATAATATTATTGGACACAACAGCAATTTTGTGTAGTTTCCATCTCACTTGAACATGTTAATTACGTGTCAACCTGGAGTTTTCAAGGTCTCCTGCAGTCCCTCTATACTCCATAGTTAAACTTTTCTATACAGATTAAATGTGGGATGTCTAACACTGCTCTGTTATTGCATATCAGTAAATATTTATGTTAAGAGAATCCTTTTGGGTCAATTTAATTTAAATCAATGCAACATGTGAAACTGCATACTGATGCTACTGTTGAAACTGCAATAACAGTACTACCAGAATATAATAAAAAAATGTTTCAACAAAGTAATTAATTAAATCTCATTCATTGCTCAAATAGTCTTTCCCATGGAGCGATCGACATTAATTCTGTGACACCCTAGTTTAAAAAATAAAATAAAAAACACACTCAGGATCTTCATTTGCACTATCGACACAAATCAGTGCCAGTGTCTTAACTAGAGATTGAATCATGGGATCGAATGCATCTAATATACCATTCAAACATAATAAAAGCGTACTAAAAAATTTAAAATAATGTTGTTTCACGTGGGCTCAAATTATTTTTGGTCCAAAGCATCTGTCTGCAGTGCATACATTAACCACGGGGTTAGGAGTGCATATGGTTTTATTTCAATACAAATGCATGGTTTCTTTTCTCGTTTGAACTAATTGAGTGAGGTATGAACCCACACTCTACATGAACAATTGCCTCTGTACTATTTATAATGTCGCTTACACAAATGGAATGGACGGGCTTCATTACCATTTTGAAATTAACTTGAAATCACCTCATATTGTTCCCATCTTCTAAATCAATACCAAGTTACAGCGGTTGTGGCTTTTCTTTTTCTTTTCCCTTAAGTGGCTACTGCTCGCCAGCCAAAGAGCGCGTTTGTGCTATTAAAATTAAAATGGAATCTCTTTTGTCTCCCGAAGGTCAAGAAGAAATTTTATAAAATCGAATCAATCACTCATTCCGTGTGCAATCACTATACCGAAATGTCAGCATTTTAATTAATTGTCTACTTTAGAGGCACAATTTTTGACATTTACAATGTTCTTCTGAAATAATTACCTTGGTAGTGATTTACAGTTACAGTTTTTTGTAATTGGCACAAGTCAATTTTCCTTTTTTATATATCTATGTAATTTTGATGTAAGATTTAGTATTGCGTCGCCATTCACTGAGGATGGTTTTCTAATGGTTAAGTCAAAGCAAGACATATAAATAAAATCTTTGCTGTAGTTTACTATGTTAGTCCTTGAGGAGGGCAGTTTGATAAGGTTTATAGGTAGAGAATGCATAATGTAGAATATTAGACACTTTATATGATATATGCTTAGAGTGGGTTGTAAGTTGAATTAATAAGAAGTCTAACACAATCAAACTAAATTTTGAAATATTCCAAACTCCACAGGACTATGCATGCTCTTTAAAGATGTTTAAAGCTTTTAAATAATTCCTACATCACAATTGAACTCTATTTATCATTTATTTAAAGCGTATTTGATTTTACTCTGATCCTTTCTGCCACATTGTACATGAAAATGTGGATGCTTATATATGCATACACCTGCGTACATGTATAAATCTTTAAAAATGTAAATTTGTTTTGTTCTTGCTTATTTATAGTTTCTATCATTAGAACGGTATCTTATTGTCACACATAATGTAGTTTTTTAAAGGTCTTTAATTGGTTTTGCACAACAGAGGCACAGAGAAAATGTAATTATGATTGCTTTATTAATCATCTGTGGTTCGGTGCACATCTGATTTTGGGGTGACAGTTAAAATGTGGAGTGGGGCGCTCATCCAAGCTCCCTGCCAGGGAAGTTTGGTTAAAGGACAGTAATATGGATAAGAACAAGAAAGATGCTTAGAATCTTGTTGGACGTTAACATGAATAGCTGTATGTACATTATTATTATTATTATTATTATTATTATTATTATTATTATTATTATTATTTGTTGTTGCACACCTGGCCTTGCCCAGCCCGAGGGTACTCAGAGACAGGGAGACGTGGTTATTGGTGATTTTTGGGCATCATTCACTGAGCTCAAACAAAAGACACACTTCTAAAGAAAACTATCTAAAACAGTTCTAAACATATCAAAGTCCCAAACACAAAGCTCTCCCTCCACCAAACCAGACTGTTCCTGTAACTCTACCCTGTAGTTGTATTACCACTGAAATTCTTTATAAATTAGTTAAGTAAATGTTTACTGTATTTTACCATAAGAAACTGTAAATGGTTATTCACAAATAAAAAAAAAGAAGGCCAGAGTAATTTGGAAAATAAATAAATAAATCAACTGGTTATTTGTATGAGTTACTGTATATTTCAGTAGTTACATTGCCCCAACAAATCATTGAAATGACTTAATTTGAAGGTGGTCATCTCATTACAGAACATGTTCTGTCAAGTAAAAAGCAAAGAAAAAAAGCAATCTAAATTTATTTTCCCTCCTGCGGGGGAAATAGTCAAATGGTGATTGATACGATCACAAAAAGATCGCACTGACTGCTCTAGCATATTGTCCATATATGTACATATAGGCCATTGCAGTTAATACAATACCACATGTAGGCCGCCAACAGGGAACTGGGCAGTTTTATTAGAGAATGTGTGTGTGCCACGCGTCCGTCTCAAGAACACGTGCTGGAGAGGCTCGGGCACGCCCACCAGCACCGGCTGAGGATTGCGGTAATTATGAACATAATTTAACAGCCTGTTATCCGTCAGTAGGGGCTGGAAATTGGGAGAGGAGCTGGGCGGTCAGAGAGGCGGTCAGAGAGGCGGTCGAAAAAAGAAAGGTGAATGAAGGCGGAAGAAAGAGTCGGCACTGGCCGATTGCCAATATTTCGTGTTTGTTTCCATTAGTTAGCGCTGTATAAAAATAAAATTGCCATTATGCTGGCAAGGCTGAATAACAGTTTTGATTTTGATTTTTTCCTGGTTAAGAAAATCATTTTAATGGTGGTGACTAGTGCCTCCAGTAACTTCAGTTACACTCTCAGTAATCACACAGAAAATGTAGGAGTCTCTGACCACTTGTACCATCCAATGTATAACTACTGTGAACTTGCATAACACTCACACAGGATCTGCCTACTTAATGTATTACTACAGCTGTCATATTAGTGTGTGTACAGAGTTTAATGATGTGCAAATTAAAATTAAAAAAAATATACAGTAGGACACATTACTTACTTCAAATAATACAGATGTAATGCACTCTGGAAGAGGATGAATTACCTCAAACCATGGTGTGGCAAAATAGTGTGTCCCGCCCATTTTATTTGAACAATTATGTTCATTCAAGTTTTACATTCAATCAGTTGTAACTAGAATAATAATTTTAGCACATAATACATTTACTTGATTTCAAACTTGCGTAAATCATGAGCGTCCTCAACATCAGAAGGGGGGGGGTAAATCCACTATTTGCAGTTAATGTTTTTTCAGAATTTCCACAGGAATTTTAAGTACGCTTCTTGTCAAAACAGCAGGACAGATAGGCGTTAGATGTAGCAGTGATACAAAATAAGCGGCAAAAATTTGGTTGGGACCAAGTCTAAAAGTTGTAGTTGTAGCCGACCAGGAAATTCCTTAAATCAAAGGGTTTTTTTCCACCAGTAGTGATAATGTATTTGATCACTGACTTTTGCAGATGCACGCTTTGGAAAGGAATGCCTCGTGCGTGATGGCTGGCCTCTCACATGCAAGGTACAAAACACAAATGCACTTGAGACTTGCAGAGATAAATTATTTTTCAATGAGACAACAATGAACATGATCCAAGAGTCGGTAGACCCACTGGACAATGAAGGAAACCATGGCATAGATTTATTCTCGTACATTTTCTTCTAGAGCAGAACTCATAAACTTCACAACAATGATATAAACCAACAATGGGGGAAAGGACTAGATTTCTAATGCATGTCTGAAGTGCGCAAGAAATGGCATATATAAACTGATAAACGTGAGCAGATTATGTGACTTGGCTCTGATTTTTCTCCTGGGACAAATACATTATCAATCGAGTCATAGGTCACTATTATTTTTTTGGTTACATGTATTTGAATATCTTTTAGACAGCCTATTTTTAATCTTAAAATGGGAGATTTTGTTATTTGAAAGTAGTTTATCAGACTGTTCGCATGTTATTTTTGAATCTGTGATCTGTTTCCATTGGGTCCAATTCAAAACTGTTATCATATGCTTATGTTACTTTATTTTCTTAATGGAGTACCCAGAATATCTACTAAGATTAAGAATATAGTTAAAAAGTAGGTAATACTAAAAGATCTGTGGTGTTCAAGAGTTTAGAAATGAATCCACAGCATCATAGTGCTATTAATGAAAAGTGAGCAGAGGTACTCAAGAGCAACACAACTAATTTGTGAAATGTTAACAATCTGTGGAATTGAAGAGTTAACAAAATCTAATGTAATTCGATCCCACTTGGGAGCCCCTGAATCGTTAAATTAGTTTGAACCTGATTATTTTGACGGATAAAAAACGTAGTGTATTGGCCTTAAGGCACTGGGTGTAGTCTTTCCTCTATGCCTCAAATCCTCTCTCCTTACTGCCTCCTCAAAAAAAATAATTGGCTGCGAATATCTTAGAGGAGGAACCATGGATCTTCTCATACAATGCATTTTGAGAAGGAACTGAGGAGAGAGGATGCAAGCAGTAAATTAGAGACGCAACACAAGTATATTCCATGCCAAAGCCTTCTGTGTTGCCTATTGCAAAGTCCATGCTGTTTATGTAGGCTTCGTGAGAGACGTGTAAGGGCAGGGAATGCAGGTATTGGCTAAGGGAAACATTTGTTTGATGGTGGATGATGACACTTTCGATTAGTGGGAATACCCATATAAGGCCCATCTGATTTCACAGTCGCATAGCCATAAATATGAATCAAAACATGCCACGAAAAGTTGCAAAAAGAAAAAACTTCAGATACAGAAATTGTAAATACTAAATTTGAGGCCAGAAAACAAGTTTTATTTTTTGAGTGTTCAAACGTTGATCTTCTAAAAAAAAAATTTAACAGTAAAACAACATAAAAGTAGCACTATTTTTTTTAAATACCATTAGAAATTTCTTAAAAATGAGCCAGCCGCCTACAGCAGCTCTTGCATCTAAGTGCATACCAACTGTGTTGTTCTGTAAAATGAAAGAATCGTGGGTTCCTCCTGGGCAACAGTGTTCAAGATGTTACACAACCATGGCTGATTAGTTGCAAATTGTTCAAAAGGTAATTATTTTGGTTTATGTAAGCAATGGAATTCTAACATTCTGCTTTGAGACACACAGGCTCGCAATCCATTCTTCCAGTTGTGTTGGGAATTCCAGCAATTCCATGAAACCCTCTCTTCATATTTTTATTTGAATAATTTACAGGTAGCAGGAGAATTCATCTGCAGTAATTTCAGGAGATTTGAACAACTCATGGTAGAGACAGCCATGGTAGAAACACATTGCGTTCTGGCATGGTCTAAAGTGGATGTTCCCTACCTGAGGCCAATTATAAAGGAAAAAAGAAGAACGCTTATAAACAGGTGAAAGTGCTGGGCAAGTTGAGGCACTGAAATATCTTAAATAAAAACTAACAACCCTGAAGCCTTGGTTGGTAGGAGGGTCTTTAAGTATGTCTGGTACATTCATCATCTTATTTGGCCACAGATGATTCACACTGATAGTAGCTAAGTCTTATGTAGGGGGTCATGGGTTAATCCGGCACAATGAAGATTATAAAAATTTGGTGGAAAAGAACAAACCTCAATGACACATACAGAGACTTCAAGGCAGGGACCAGTGGTGGTTCCTAACATTTAATATATTAATAAATATTAATAATGTTAAGTGCGATTATCAGGTTGCCAATGTTTTTATTTGTTCTCTGCCTGTTTTACTTGGAAAATAGAACTATGCACAAGCAGTTATCTGTTATTGTCTATTTTGTATTTAATTTATATGTATTTTTAATTATGTCAGGCTTGCATTCTGTGAGTCACCACAAAAGAAAGGAAACTACTGATTGCCAACAGTACTCATTTGGAGTAATTGGTACAGCTGGATGCAATGGCTAGTAAGGCTGCTTGTTCCAGCAGTCAGGGCCTCTACCTGAGTGGTAAGTTTTTTGGGTTTTTTTGAGCCGAACTAGAGGAGTGTTAGAGAGCATGACTATTTTGACCACCCATTTTTGTAAGAGACCCTGATTGTGCTTTGCCCCCGTTTTGGCCAGTGACCTTTTTGCTCCGTTTTTTTAACCTGGCTTTGTCTTTGTTCATAGATCCTGTGCACAATAATTGTCTCAGTTTTGTGCTTTTTGAGATACTACAAGTAACGACGCCCTTCACCCAGAGGTTGTTACAATATTTTAGAAAAGCTGAAAAGGGTTTATTTTAATTCAGCCAAAAGGGTAAAAATGTGAAAGAAAAGCTTGCGCTCCAGGCAAGGCCAAATCAAAGCCATCGCACCGCGACAGATGTCTTCCTGAGATTTGTCAGCCTGGTTATGTTATGATAAAACACATGAAAGTTAAGTTGATTGGTAAGCATTGATTGCAGAGGCAGTTTCTGTGACATTTCACATTCTTTGAACAATTATTCAGCCTAACAAAATTGCCGATTCACTGGATTCATGTTGGAAATGATCCATGGTAAATATGTCAAACCATTATTTTACTACAGACATTGCATGCAACCAATTACAGTAAAATTATTTTTGTTTGTTGTTCTGTTTCTACAGTTTCAAACCATTTTGCAGATGGATATTTAAAACATTGACTGCTGTTATTGAATGATGAATGTGGGTTGTCCATTAAGACTACTGCTACCATATTTCTAGTTAAGAGAACACACCGCCGTAAGACGGGAGACATCTAACTACTCACAATATCATATTGTATTTCTGTGTTATATATACTGAATACAAGACATTTATTTCAATCATCTGTATTATGGCAGTTATTTAAATTTATGCTACAGCTTAACAGACTGGTAGCCGGCTAGTTATCTAATATTAATATAATTTCTCTGGTCAACTATCCTTAACACTGAACATTTTTAATTTATCATCTTGTCACTCTCTTTACCACCTTAAACAGTTTTCTCTACTCTCTCTCTCTAAAACTCTCCCACTTTCGAGGTACCAAACATAAAATAAAATAATTGGTTTAACAACAAACAACAACCAATTACAATTGGTTAAAGGAAATTATACCCACATACAGTAAACGCCCAGGCATTACAAGCCTCACTGTTAATATTGAGATACGTGCACACTTGAAACTATGGTTGAATATTTAAAAATAATAAGATTAAATAGATTGCGTTTGAAATGTTTGCCTGTTTTGATTTTGATTGAACAAATATTGTTAGTTATCCAGCTAAGTATCAGTATGTTAATAATGAAGCATGAGAGGGACAGAGAAATTGCAGAAAAATTGCAAGGAAATCCACAGACTTGCTCTCCCTCCTTATTTGAACCGAATGGTTGTTAAGCTCCTGAATAATGCTAATTGCCCAGGTAGCATCACTCCATACCACAGTTGTCAGAGAGTTCCTCTCTCTCTGACAGGTGAGACCTGTGAGTTGGCGGCTGCAGGGAGCTGGCGACATGGAACGGACAGGTATGGTACCAGAGGTGAGGGAGCAGCTGCTTTTGGGGCAGGGACAGTCTGAAACGCAGGTGTCAGCCAGGCGACAGATGGAGCTTCAAGGATGGGAGTGGAAGGGGAAGCCGGAGTGCAGATTTATAAGTGAAGTTCCAATAACAGAAGAAAAAAGAACAGAAAAAGGAGAATCAAAATGTCCGGCTGCTTGGGGTGTGTGTGCGTACCTGTCACAGTTCACAACACAGCCCCAGTAGATGTTAATCACTTATCTCTCAATCATTCAATTAACATTCCTGAAGCCCATGTGCACTGTTTCAATCACCTTCTTCTCCCATTGGCCATGCACCTTCCAGCTTAGTTTTCTTTTCCATGCATAAGCCCATCACTGACCTTCACTCATTGTAAAGTCTTTTCAGTCTCACTACAGCATCTTTTGATTATTCAGTCCTGTCCTGGTTTGCCTTGTACCCTGGTTTCCCTGCCTTGCTTTGCCTGACCTGACTACAACTTTGTCTTTTCCTCTCAACCCTGTTTGCCTGATCGCCTGACCATTGCTTTTGTCCCTGACCACGTCTTTGCCCAATCTTGATTGTTCTGTTCTGCCGGTACTCGACCCACACCTATATGACCTTCCCTCTCAGTACTGCAACTGGGTTCCCCTGTTCCTGTACCCCATGGTGCATTACAGTAACATGGCTGACAGCAAGAACTGCAAAATTCAGCCAAGTGATATACGACCAGCTAGCAACACAAAACATGGCCTAAATATCTGTGTATTTCTCCTGAATGACTGTACATGGTTTAAAATGCAGCATGTGCATATGCTTCAGATAATTTTAAACTTACATAAACAACTTTTTTTAAACAACTTTTCACCAAGGAACTTTTCTACAATGGAACAATGCAACACGAGAGTCGACAGATTCCACTGCAGTGACATGCTCCTGTGAATGTTTAACATTTATAAAGGTGTGTGCATGGAATGTGAAAATTGTACATTATATACTTATTATTCTATAATACATATTTCTATTTCTATATTATTATTCTCAGTTATAATGTAACTGTGACATAGGAATAAATATTTGTGGGATACTTAGGGATAGAAACTGAACAAAAATGTATATTACAAACATTCTTATATTTTAAGTACCAGTATAATATTTTGTCTAGTTTAGTTATTGTTATTTTGGGTAGGAGTGCCATTGAAGAACATTGGATTATTAGGTCCCTCTTTCTTTCTCCTACTTCGAAGGTTTGAAAAAAGAAGCATGTATACATTGTTTATTTTCTAATTATATTTGCGTGTGTGTGTGTATGTCTTGGTATGACAAGGAGGAACAATCATCCATGGGCAATACGTTCCTGGGAAATCATCTCCATCAGCCGGCAGGAAGGGACATGACAACTCCTGCCTAAATCATTAACAGAGCTGATTGAAAAATTATTGACACACCTGACAGCACTTAAAGAGGCAGGGAGGCCATTAAATTACAGCTGTCTGTGAAGAACGGGGAGAGCATCTGATGGTGAGATTGAGAGAGCTGAATGAATGGAACGTGTCGTTTTGTATCTTGTTGTGTTGTGCCATGTCCTCTTGTGTGGTTGATTTTTAATATTGGATTTTCAGGAAACATTATGAATTTTGGCCAGATTTTTGCCTACTTAGTTCTAGGTCCCAGTAGGCTATTTCTCTGTCCAGCCAGGCTTGACGGACAAGCTGTTTTGGTTTTGTTGGTGTCACGGGTACCCCCTCTTCTGAATCTACCAACTAAACCAGCAAATAGTTAAATAAAAAAAAAAGGCACCCCGTGTCATTGTCCCTGACCATTCCCAAACCGAGCACACCAAGGTGTGCTACAAAGTGATTCCTAAAACCCTGGATCGGTCTGGTGATAGACACAGGGCCCATGGAGGAGCTCTCCATACTTGTGGCGAGTCGCACAACCTCCTTTTGGAAAAAAGCTAGGCTGGAAATTGAAGGGGAGTTTTTCCTAGTTGTAACCACAGCTACCCCTCCATCTGGCTTGCAGTACCCCTCCAGGCAAGGTAGCTGAAACCCCAAGGAGGAGCCCAGTCTAACTGACTGAAATAGATAGATCTAAAACCGCCCTTATCTGACTGATGGAGGACCGCCTCTCTGCTTCCACTGTCCTTGTTGTCCACGGCCATCTGGACCTCCTGGCTCCACTAACCTTCTCAACAGGGCCCTGCAGAAACGTCTTCTGGATCGTTGCACTCCATAGCTAGTCTCCACAAAAAGACGCTACACACAAATACACATCTGCTGGTCTAACTTAAGGTGCTGATTATGGATTATCAAAATACCTCAGCTCACATAACTTGAGTATTGTGGCATCTCACCTCATCAGCCAATTCTTGTTACTGTAAAACACTTCCATCAGTTTCATCCAGCTACCCTTTTTCAGGGCCACAACTTGTAACATGTGGTCAAGTACTCAAGGAGCTGGAAAATGGTTGCTGCCTGCACAAAAAAAAAAGTAAACTATTCAGCAGACATTATATTTAATACTTAAGACCCTACATATTCTGTCTTGTATTATCCGTTCTTTGAGATACTTGTTAAAAACATAGCAGTTTCATATACAAAGACAAGGAAAGAAACGAGTTACGAACACGTTTCACTATTTCGTACAGCTGTACGTTTAATGAAGCAGTACATGTTAAATTACCTTGCAAAAGAAAGAGTCACGATACGTAAAACAACGGGCCACATAATTGACCGGTAGCTTGGTGAAAGTTATTTTGTTGTCAAGAGCAAGCTGCGACTGTTTCAAACTGAATAAAACTTTCCAAACAAAGGTAACAGCATACGTCATAATCGGCGTCGTAAGTAAAACACAATGAGCCACCCTAGCCGACAGTATCTCACACAAAATGAAAATGTTGCTATAGCAAGATGTTACCTTTACTCATGCCACCCCACACTCCCTCACAGGTACAAAATGAGAGTTTAACCGACATACTTTCTAGTTAAATAAACATTTCTGGCTATATATTACATTTTATGGAAAAAAAATTGAGACACCAACATTTATTATCCTTTCATGTCTATTTCATATAGTATAAGTATAATTTGTATAAATTAGTAAAAATTCAGAAATTTACTGATATATTTTTATCAGCCTCCCCAAGGTGTTTGTTTACATACTGTAGCAACCTGGGTGGACGTAGTCGGAGGGTTTGCCCTATGGTTTGGGGGTGACAAAACCCGTCAGTACAGGAGGAAACACGGGGGGGTGGTGATAGTGGGTGAGGAAGGTAAGGGGTAGCAAGAGGAGTGGGGAGGTTCCCCCCCTTTGGGGTGTGTGGGTGGTACCACCCACAGGGAAAGAAAATGGTGAGGGAAGTGACAGCAGAGAGAGTAGGAGAATCGAGAGAGAGCAGGGCGAGAGTTGATGTGATAGACATAGATAGTGAGAAGATTAGGAAAGATAGGAGGGAGTAGGAAAGAAAGGGAGTGGAATAGGGAGAGAAAGATTGTAGAGAAGGCAGGAAGACAGAGTTTGTTATTTTGGCGTGGTCTCCGCCTAGAGTGTGTGTTAAAAATAAAATAATAAAATAAACCTTGCATTCACGGCAAAAAGGAGTCCGACCTTCATTCCGAGGCACCTGCACCTAAGAAAAATAAAACATTTCTTCAGGGACTTCCGCTGACGCTCCACCCTGAGAAGTGTCACCTGCTGTGACGTGAGGTGTCTTTCCTGGGCCACAGGGTGAGTGCCAAGGGGATCACCACCGAGACAGACAAGGTAGCGGCCGTGCGGGACTGGCCGACTCCGACCAGTGTTCGGCAGCTCCACAGGTTCCTAGGCCTAGCCTCGTACTACCACCAGTACTACCGGCTCGAGTTCCCGAAAGTGGTCATCATCCAGGGAGCGGATTACGCTCCCTGGATGAGGACCGCTTTCGTGAAATCGAGCTGGTGCTGAGTTGGGGCCAAGGTACGTATGAGGCGGTGGTGGTGAATCTGGGCAAGCGTGAGAGTGAGGCTAGCCAGAATAGGCCCCGGAATGGGCCCCGCTCTGCTAGTGGGAGAGAGGACGAGTGCGAGGAAGGTTCGGCAGGGGCAATTGCAGCTCCGGTCAGACGGGATTGATGTGGGGACAGGCTAATGGCTAGCCACTACAGATGCAAATGGCGGTTCTGATTCGACTACCCGCAACTGAGCGAGGTGACGGCAAAGGATTCGTACCCGCTTCCCCACATCGACGAGTCCTTGAACCTGGTTGGAGGATCCAGCTGGTTCTCATCCCTGGACTTACGCAGCGGCTACTGGCAGGTCGCCCTCGTACCTGAGGAGAGACCCAAGATGGCCTTCTGCATGGGGAGGAAACTGCCTCTGGCAGTTTCTCGTAATGCCTTTCGGGCTCTGCAACGCGCCGGCCACCTTCGAGCGCCTCATGGAAAAGGTACTGTCCAGAATGCCCCGCGCTGTTGCCTTGTCTACTGGTCGACCTGCTGGTCCACGGGAAGAGCTTCACCAAAGAAATTGACGGCCTGCGAACAGTCCTGCAGAGGGTGACCGCAGCCGGGCTGAAGCTCCACCCTGAGAGGTGTCACCTGTTGCGACATGAGGTGTCCTTCCTGGGCCACAGGGTGAGTGCCAAGGGGATCACCACCGAGACAGACAAGGTAGCGGCCGTGCGGGACTGGCCGACTCCAACCAGTGTTCGGCAGCTCCGCAGGTTCCTGGGCCTGGCCTCGTACTACTGCCAGCTCATACAGGGCTTCACCACCGTAGACATGCCACTACATCACCTCCTTTAGAAGACAGAGCCCATCGTCTGGACAGCAGAGCAGCAGGCATTCGACGCACTGAAGGGTCGACACAAAAGACACAAAGGCAAAGACACAAAGGCTAGCAAGAGGTTTACTGCTTCCTTTGTGTGTTTGATTTTCTTGATTTTCTCCAAGCATGACATCCAACAGGTCAAATTATGCTTATAATTTATGCTTATAAATTATTGCTTATCACAAGTGCTAGATAACCTCTGTGACTAATGAGTAGGTATACTGCGCAACGTCACTTAGGGGCGTCAAGTTAATTATTTACTGGTCACGTCATCAAATGGTGCTAAAAATAATCATAATCCAAAATGTAATTTTTTTTTAAATGTCCATAGTTAGAGTGATGCCTACTTTTGGCGAGCTCTCTGCTCAGTAACCTCTGCTTTCAACCTTTGACAACTGTCCAGCAGGGAAGATCTAACTATGAGGTCAAACATCCAACAGTACTGTAATTATAAGCTGGAAAACTGTGCTTAGGTTAAAAATTCCTAAGCATAATTCTGCATACAAAACGTCAAGCTTAGCAAAAATGTAATTAATACCGCAATCAGTAGTAATCACATTGGATCTTGAATTAGCATTCAACACTTGGGATCTCAGGATGTCCTTGCAACGATAGGTGATTATGGCACTGATAAAATTATTTTTCATCCTTCTTGTCAAAGAGACTTAGTCATAAAGTGTACTTTTTTTATCCCTGCTTAAAACAACCGCTATCACGTCATGCTGAATAGCATAGCTGCTAGTTTGAGTCCTTGACTCCAGAGTCCTTGAGCCAGAGCGAGTGAGCTGGACAGCGTAAACAAGACAAAAGCGCACCCACAACAAATGGGAAAAGAAAATTAGCTATGGCAACAAAATTGCAGCCGTGTGGAAGTAACTGAGAACCAGGGGATTGGGCTCCAGATTGTTTTGATTGAATTGCTTGTTCTGCTTGCCCAAAATGCCATTCCTACTATGAAAACCAGGAAGCTAATAAAGGCTAAAAACAGCCTTAATTCTCAGTAGGTGGCGATGGTCATGTCCGATCTCCTTTTGCTCGTGTCCGCAAGATATACATTTTGATCATTGCATTATTTAATTAAATCCTCACTGTAAAAGTGGCAAAGAAAAGGTTCTTTAGGTGCCAACCAATTTATGCTTATTTCATTCTCATGTGGCAGACTTCAATCAATCAATCAATTTATTTTTATAGAGCGCTTTTCACATGTTTCCATGTCAGAAAGACGCTTTACAAAAATATTATTTAGGAATACAGAGGAGAGAAGTTAATGGAAGCTAGAAGTTTTGAGCTACCCCTTTGAACAGTGTGTTACGGTCCATTTTAAATGTCAGTGAAGTGCTACAGAAGGTATCTCCCAAAACAACACTATATCTATTACATATCACCTCTGACAGAAAACAGCACAGCTGCCTCCCAAATTACAATTTACATTTTGTCAAGAGAAACCCTTCATTTTTCTATGAAGGATAACAGCAAGCAAAACATTATACAGTATATGCTATTAATGCTTTACTATTATTGTTATTATTATTATGATACACAACACCAAGTAAATAAGTCAGTAAGTGCAGAAAATATGAACTTTAATTTGTCAAAGCTACCGTGAGTAAAAAAGTATCCATGTCACAGTTGCTCCGAGCCATACATCTTTGAGCAGCTGTGACATACAGCTTCTAATTTTTCCAAGGCATTTTCAGCTTCACGTTTAATTAACATTGGTGGTTGGAACCAATAGCTAATAGTTTACCATTCTGTCGATGTGGGTTGAATCTTGAATTATCCCCTCTTGGAATTGTTTACTAGTTCACTGTCATTTGGTTAATCAGATTATGCAAAATAAAAGTAATTTACCAGAACGTCAGTTTGCCAGTGTCATATCTATTCGCTATTTTACCCTGCTCAATAACCTTCTCGGGGTCAAATCATATCCAATCAGCAAGTAGAAACAGCCCAGCATAAATTGGAATTTTATACTAATCGCTCCTAAAATAAACAAGAAACCTAGTCTGAAATTTACTGGATTGCAGCTGGTTGCAAATAATTGCTGCACACTGCTCTAAGAAATTATTGAATAATATAGGATTATATGTATTATGCATGTCATTGCGTGGTTCTAGTTAGTCAGTTTGTTAGTTGTCCCAGCTGATGCACCGTAGTTATAATATTACAATATTGTAATAGTAATTTTCCAAAAATGAATCCTGGAAGTGCAATCTCTATTCTTAAATTTAACTGGGTCCTTAACTCGTGTTCCAAATCGTCAGCCATTAGAAACAGCAACATTTGATTTCATGAGTGTTTCTTCCAATTAGTAGCTATTGACGTTATGTATTTTGGGTTGTATCCAATTTTGTTATATATTTTAAAATGTGTAGCAACCCCCGGACTGTACGCCGTGTTGTTTTCGCGAAAACCACTAGTTGGTTTAAAATAAAAAAATAAAAGTCTAGACAAAAATATAAATAAATAAATCCAAAAACTCACTAATCATTTGCCCCTCAGGTACAGGCCCTGACTAAACAAACCAATAGCCTTTTATACTGTGGCTGATTGAACCTGTAGCTGTACCAATTACAAGGCTATAACAATCCTCAAGAAGTACGGAATGTCAGGCTGTCAGGTCTTAAAGAGGCACAACACAAATTCCCTGTACACTGTTCAGCCACAAAGTACGCATAATTAACTGCAGCTTTGTTGTAGGATTCTTACTTAACCTTACCACTGATATATTTCAAGCTATATTCGAAATACCGATCCTCAACTAAAAACGGTATAAGTAATCTTGCCAGTAGCTGAAAGTAAGAATATGAATAACACAGCCAGGCAACCTTTTTATACATAGAATTCAATTCTGTCTCAGAGCAGGGCGCAGCGATTATTTCCAATCTACTGCAATCCAGTTAATGTAACATTAGGTGCCTTGTTTATTTTAGGAGCGATTAGAGCTCCGTCGTATTGTGTTTGTCTTGCCAAAGAAGCACAACGGTAGCGGATGGTAGACTACATGGAACATGCATTTAATGCTAAAAACGAAGAAAAAAAGCATATTATTTAGGCCTTCCAAAAACTAGCTGGCTGAATTGTGCTTAATTGTTTTTGTTTTCGTCGGGATACTTCCCAAGCAAGCCCGTGGGAAAATTATAGGAATTATAACTTAGAAATGGAGAACGACGACATTAAATCACTATTACTTATATCTGGTCATTCTTTTCTCCTCTTGTTTTTTAGTTTTTAATTAAAGTATAGTTGTTTGAAACATTTATTACACGCTTTAAATATCTGTAAATAAAACAAATATATATACTACCGTTCAGAAGTTTGGGGTCTTTTAGAAATGTCCTTGTTTTCGAAAGAAAAGCAAATTTTTTGTCTTCAAATTAATGAAAAATACAGTATAGACATTGTTAATGTTATTGTTAAATGACTAACGTAGCTGGAAACAGCTGATTTTTAATGGAAAATCTAAACTATATGGACAAAAGTATTTTTTTGGAGTGTGTCTGTTGGAATTTTTCCCATTCTTTGTGAGGTCAGATGTTGGACGAGAGGGCCTGGCTCACAATTTCCGTTCTAGTTCATCCTAAAGGTGTTCGATAGGGTTGAGGTCAGGCCTCTGTGCAGGCCAGTCAAGTTCTTCCACCCCAAACTCATCTAACCATGCCTTTATGGACCTTGGTTTGTGCACTGGGGCACAGTCATGCTGGAACAGAAAAGGGCCTTCCCCAAACTGTTTCCAGAAAGTTGGAAGCATAGAATTTTC